>APFE031093235.1:0-16119 GCA_000404065.3 Pinus taeda
TTGTTTCCTCCTCTTGTTTTAGCATCATCCTCCCTGTCTTCTTTTAACATGTTCCTCTGTATTAGTTTCTTCCTCACCCATCTCATCCCCATCTAGCTCTATAGCTTCTTCTTGTTTTTCCTCATCCTTACTAACAGAAGGATTAACATCATAGTTGAGGGTTTTCATTTCATCATCTATTGGTAATTTTCTAAAGGCTGGCAATGTTATGGGGATCTTGAGGCTTTGGAGGGAATCCTTAATGAGGATCCTGATCAACCCATGGTGAACTAACTGCTGGGAATTTCCTTTACTTTTCTACTGGAGTCTATGAGTGATTGCATCAAGAAATAGGGTATGTTGAGTCTTTGGTGAATTGTTGTTTCTACCCCATATCTTTATTCTTCAAGCATTCTCAAATGGTTGCCATAAAAACACTATATCTATGGACTCTTACATTCTCTTTTGACTTATTAAATAATTTCCTTTTTGCCACCTTTTCACTTATAAACCAACTACTTCTTAACCTTTACAACTTTTGATCAAATGATGCATATGAGTGAGTAAGTGTTATAGACATATTTGGGCACTACAACCCTAATCACATATGTCCATAAACCAAGGGATTCTGAGTCCCTAAAAGTGTTGTTTCATGCCCTAATGGAACAAGGTCAGCTGATTACATCATCTCCCAGAAGTTCTCCACAGAAAACTGCTCAGAACTGGTCAAAACTGGACCATACAGACTGCTCAGTGCAAAGGGTGTGATGCATCTCACCTGCTCAGTGTAAAAAGTGTGATGCATAATGGAAATCCTTTCTGTAGGGTGTAATGGGCAAGAGTACACAAATGGCAGAGACAATTTGCAAGGTGGATGATCATGGAATCTTCTAGAAACTTCTCCTGTGACACTTGCCTCTCTGAATTCGCCCAGGGATGAGTAAGAGATCATCAATCTCCAAGTGGAATCAAGAAATATTAGAGAGAGGACACTAATCAGAATCCCAGAAGCTAACTCACCCTCTTACAATCATCTATATATGGATCCCTCATCCCAGAGATCCAGAGGCTGGAATCTTGTATCTTGTAAGGAAGTGTTGTTGGTTTCCTAGTGGAATATCATAGTGTTGGGTGATCTCAGCTTTTCATGAGGTGAAGAAGGGCTTTCATGATGGGAGGATGATGCTGGGTCAGATCAATGGGTTGTAATCCTCTCTTCTAATCTCTATATCAATAAAGCTATTCAAGTTTCGCTCCACATTCTTGTATGTTTTCTAATATATGCATGTATGTGGTCAATATATATCTGTTCCTATATCGTTTATGACTATAGATCTCTACGCTTTGAGGATATTATGCTACTTTGACTTTACAGGTACTCTTTGAAGCGGATTGGTCAAGGAAGGAGTAGCAAGGACTTGTCAGAGAGGAGGAGGAACAAGCAAGGAACCGAGCGAAAGATTTAGGTTGGTATTCTTTGCTCCTCTCCTATCTACTTCTCGTAAAGGAAAGTGAAAGTAACTTTAATATGTTTGTTTCTAAGATAGCTACCCATTTTAGTGGGACTAGTAGCTCTGCATAGACACTAGATTTATTGATAACAAAATGGCGACTCTACTGGGGAGTGAGTAGTTTGTTTGCTTGTCTATATTTGTTTACTTTATAAACTTACAGATGGAGCCTGAAGTCAAGCCAGCTAGCCTTCGAACTGCATTTGCTATGCAAGTGAAAAGTAGATCAATGCTGTTCAGTCTATCCTGGTTTTGTTTATAAAACTGAATGATTGATTGCAAACATCCTAATTGCCCTGGTGGTGGCTCAAGTAGCCTCATTAGATCAGCCCCTGTGATTTGCATTTACTGACTATCACTTGCTCAGCTTAAATCCCTAAACTGAGCTACAAAGTGTGACCCAGAACCAAGTTGAAGTCTTGTCCCTGGACCATCGCACCTTCTCCTCTTGGGAATATGGATGTGTCACACCTCCTGTGTGTAGTGAGGGAAATGCATTGCACTTTCCCTGTGTTACAAGTGCGATGATCAGATAAGACCTCTTCTGCTTCCAGATTTCGCTTTTTTGCTCACTCTCTTCAGCTCTATTCAGGAGTTTTGCTATCTATGATCAGTATACCTCTGTGGAAACTCCCTTCCTTTGCATGATTCAACCTCCATAGTACAAAGAAATATAAATGTTTTTTATGTATTGTTTGCCTTTTACGGTTCTCTTTTACAAAGAAGTAGCATAATCAAGCTGTCGTAAGTGTCGCAAGTGTCGTTTTCAGTCAAAGAAAAGAATCCTATTGTTCTTGATGGTCGATTACACTGTTACTCTTGTATTTGATTTGAATTAGTAGTTTTTCAAGTGTTGAAAGCAATTTTTAGTCCAAAATCGCAAAGTGTCGTCATTATCTTCCTTTCGTTTTTTGAAAAGAAAGTAGTTAGTACTGTCGCTTGAAACGATTCAAATTTGTACTTAGCATTCTTTTTGTCATTCACACATTAAGAAAGTGAAAACAAATACATGCATGTGCATTTGTATTTAGACTACTTGTTGATTTTGATTTAGGAAAATGCATCTAGCGTGTGCTCTCTGCTCTATGTTGAAAAGAATATCATTTCTCTTTCCTTAGTAGCTAGGATTTTCATTGCAAAAAGAAGATTAAATGATTGTTTATCATCTCAGATTGAATTTTAGGAATTGTATATCTACATCATGTGGTGAACCTGAAAGGAAAACTTCTTAAGAAAGATCAACTATAAAATAAATTCAATGAACATAAAAACGCTTTGGAACCTAACGCACAACATTTAGAAGTCTAGGCTAGAGACGTATTCTGGCGGTAAAGCCTGGTAACTATCGCTTTCATTGTAGGTTGGGTGATTCCTCCTCTTTGAGACGACAAGTGCCAGTACGGACTTGTGCTCCCATGTACCATCGAGTATATATTGGGAGACCACAATAGGCTATATCCTTTTTCCTTAGGAAGCCATGTTTGCCGCCCTATCGATCACAATGCACTGAACACAGCATTCGGGAAGATTGACTGTCGTATCGTAAAAAGTATTTTGCAGCTTTGCGATTGGTTTGGTAATCCCTCTATCTAGATTTCCAGAGTAGTCTCTTTCATTCCTTTTCACACTCCTTAAAGGAAAAGGTCCATCTGAGCACTTGTCACTTCAGGCTCATTAAAAATTAAAGGCGACTAGAGTCATCTTTAGCTTTTTCTCGACTCTTAAAAATTGAAAAAGCAAGTTGTGTCAAAGCATCTAAAATTTATTTTAATCATAATAATGTCACTCTTCCCTCATTGGTCTTAGGTTGAGAAAAATGGATTCCACCAACCAAGGATTTCCCCTTGGGGGAAATCCTAGTCCTTTCTCCTCTTGGGGAGATGTTGGTGTGCCTCATATGGCCACATTGTCCCTCCAAGGATTGACAATCAGCTTGCCAATATGGCCCTTCTCAACCTCTGTTGCTCAAACTGCCATGGTTCCTAAATAATAAAATCAGCAACTAGATGAGAGTAGAGATAGCCCCCAACCTTCTGCTTCACTTGCTTCTCCCTCCCCTCCTTCCTCTTCGCTTGGTAAAGCTGATGAAGCTAAAGACCAAGTAACTGAGAAGAAGAAGAAGGAGCCAAAGGAAAAAAAGGGCAACCATGCGTCGCTAGCGAAAATCCACACACTGCACCATCCAAGCCTAAATCTCCATGTGTCATTTGCAAAGGAGACAACTATCATCGAGATTGTACTTACATCCCTCAGATCTTAAGGGACTGGTCTCCTCGTTTGCACAATCCGGTGTCATCAACCTCTGACGTTCATGTTGAAAGTACACCATCAACTAGTGAAAGCGAAGTCTCTGGACAGAAAAGGAAATGTAAATTTCCTTGTAAACTGTGTGAAGGCGATCACGTCGTCCACCGTTGTCCCTTCCTAGATGAAGCTAAAAGAGTCTTCGATAATCGTCCTGCTTCACCACTACGACTTCCTCCTGGGTACAAGAAACTCTTGCTAAGTCCATCGCTAGTTGAAAATTTGACTGACACACCCTTGTGGTCGGTCAAAGCATCTATCATTGAAGATAAACCCTTAGAGTCCACACCAAACAAAATTCAAAAGGTTGAGGTGGCAGTCGACCCGGTCTTGTCTCCGAAAGGTCCGTCTTTAGATGACACAGTCACCGAAAGGAATGAGAATGACACCATTCAAATTCTTTTTGTAAACACAGACTTCGATGAACATGGGAGCAATCTACCCATTCCTTTACCGTAGGAAGGAAGTTCGTCAGAGTCATATCCGGTCGTCTATTCAGTCTCACCTCCAAGCAACCTAGTTGTTTCCTTCGATTGGAATCTACTAGGCAGACCCCATCTACCATCTAATGTACCATTCTGAATCATTGTACAAGCTTACAGAATGGTCATGGTTGGTACTATCATAGATGAAGGGGCTTTTGTGAGTATCCTTTCCTCAACTACTTGGAAAGCGCTTGGTTCGCCATCGCTTCTGCCTGAGATGAGAAATCTGACAGGATTTGACAAAGGAACCATGTGACCGTTAGGGATCCTTCCAACTGTGCCTATAACTCTGAGAAGGAAAACCATTTATCTGAAAGTAATGGTAGTCCAAAGACTTTTGGATTATAATATACTCCTTGGGTGTGACTATATTTATAGCATGGGAGCCATTGTCTCCTCACTCTTTCGAGTAATGTGTTTTCTGCATGAAGGTCGAGTGGTCCAGCTCATAGACCAACTTTCATTCCCTAGCTCACACGTAGCTAATAGTCAAGTACCATCCCTAACTATTCTTTTCATGTAAGGAATGTCTCATCAATATCCAGTCCATCCACCAGAACAACGCGAGTAATTCGGGGGTCGTGACTGAAACCCACGGGGCATGCGCCTTGGTCTGCTTCGGTAGGAAGGCTTCAGGTATAGGGTAGATTTCTGCGGAGAATATATGACTAGTCTGATACACCCATCCATTTAGGAAAATGGGATTAGACCAAATAAGATACCTCCGTTAGAAGGTAGGCCTTTCTCGATAGAACAAATGTTTTGTCTGCAAATTGAAGGGTAACCTGGAAAAGGTAGGCCTTTCCCAATAGAACAAATGTTTTGTCTGCAAATTGAGGGGTAACCTGGAAACTCTACTTCGCTATACTTGGGGGCATGCAAACCTTTCTGCGCACAAGTGAAAAGCAACCAGCGTAACGCTAACTCTATAGTTTCACTAGCTTCAACCGCTTAGGTTAGGTGATTGGTCGAATTGACCATTCACCTTTGCAGGGGCCGGATGGCACCAGCAGAGTAAAGGAAGAGTTTTCCTACCTAACCTCACTAGTTAACTAACCCCTAGGACAGTAGTTGGTCATTCCTAACTTGCATAATGAAAGGATCCAAAGCAAAGTTTCGAATGGTGCAAGCTCCTTAAAAATTGAACCGATCGATGGGACATCCTTATTATATGACTGGCACAAGCAGTTTTTGTGTGAAGTTCAAGCTCATTAAAAATTAAATCTAAGCAATGAGAAAATGTTTCCCTAGAGTTTAAGCTCATTAAAAAATGAACCAACCTCTGGTAAATAACCATTGTGAATGCATTATCATCAGCTTTTGATCCCTGGTCATGTTCTTGCCATCACCTCCACTCTGTTTAGCCGATCATACACCTCCATTTCATTGTTTACCCTTTTGAGGAACAGCTGTGAAGAGTGATTCTTTTAGCCATCCTTGTGACACTGCCATGATTGGAAAATTCCAAACCTTACCTGGAATTAGAAACTACCTGAAATATCACTCGTTCCTCAAAGACGAGTCTCCTTTAAGCTCTTTTCACCTGACTCATAAAATATGAAAATATTGCCGAGCAGTTGGCCTCTCCAGCTCGTTAAAGCTACCAAGAGTGCTATCCCTCCTCTAAATTTTAATATTTTTGGACCTGAGGGATTATTACACAAAAAGATCGAGTGCTTGTCTTGTTCGGCTCGTTAAAACTATCGAAAATTCATCCCTTTCATATTATTTTATACTTTTTTGGACTTAAGGGATTATATGACGAAAAAGGATTACTGGAGTTTCCTTTTCGTTACACAGTATTTTGTCACCATCCCTGTTACCCCTTCTCCCATACATTGGAGGACCTATTCCGGGACCTGTGAGAAGTGACATAACTTGAAAACACTTGCTTTGTATCCCTTGAAGTATGTACTCCATATGCCCTGAAGATACCTTCTGCAAAATACCCAAAAATATAGCCCTTTCTCCATTGGCGTTGTTCCACAGTGTATTACTTGCGCCAATGGGGTAAATCCTCCAAAGAGGGCGCGCCAGCTAGCACTCTGTCTCAGAGTCACACTAGTGCCAACCCAGTTGGGTAAAGTTTTTAACAATCAAACTTACGAAGGTTCCTTCCACCTTATCCGTGAACTAATTCCAGTTTGAGTTGGTTCAGTTGGGCTTTGTATCTCCCAAGGAGGGAAGTAGTTCTCCACCTCTCATGGAAGCTTCCTAATGATAAGGACAATCCCATCAATCAAGTGCATGGTCTTATCTACTCCTCCCACCTCTATATAATCTTGTTCTTTCCCCTCTGACAAGCTAGTTGGTAATTCTTAGTTAGTAATTCTACTTTTCAAGCTCCCAAATCTAAGTCCCAAAGTCTAAGAATTGCTAAGCTCATCTTGCAAGAGGCCTTGTTCATCCCTATGAGGCTAAATCTTTAAGGAGGAGATCCATGTCCAAGTAATCAAGCAGAGAGAGGCTTGTTTCCCATCCCTTACAAGCTTTGCAAGGCATGTGTTGCTAATTCACCCAGCCAAAGGAGGATTTGACATCAGAACTTGGTTGTATTCTCTTTTGTTATCAATAATAATACACGACTATCATTATGGTTCCACTCATGTGCCTTTATTATGATGTTTGAGTTGTATCCTTTCTGACTGATACATAGTTGCATTTCTTGGATTTTATGCTTGTATTTGTCTTTTTCTTTTCATGTGCAGGTGTCTATTCATGAGGATCGTGAGGATTATGACTAGCTGAAGTGAAAGAACCGAAGTGACGACCCTTCTACGAATATAAGCGTTGGATTCGAGGTAGGCTCTCATCATTTGCATTTACTTTGCAATTAGGAACCTGCGTGTTAGCATTGTTTGATTGTTGCTAGAGCCCATTTAGGCTAGTGGGATCGCCTTTGTCCGCAAAGGGGATTTATCTACTCAACAATTTGGCGACTCCGCTGGGGAGTTGGCTTTTGCCTTGTTTGTTTATCTTGTCTTGTTGTTTGATTTGTAAACTATTAGACGAAGCCTAAAGTCTGGCCAGATAGCCTTCGAAACGCTATTGCTTTGCATTAGTGAAGTAGATCAACGCTACTTCAGTCCATCACCAGTTTGGTTTGCAAACTGAACGACTTGGGACTAGCCTTGTTCCTTCATTGTTTCCTTGGTTTCTCCCGCTTTTTTTGCTTTCTGGGTTGGATACCTATGTTGTTTTTGCCTCTTGAGAGTACTTAGGTATTGCTGGTTTAGCCTTGGCTCTTTTGTTTTTTATTTTTCCATAGCAAACTCGACTAGCACTAGTTTATAGCGTGACAGTTGTGCCAGTTGGTGCATGTTGCACACTTACAACCCACGCCAATCCTGAAAGGCACTAGTTGTAGCCTGACAATCGCGCCAGGCCTGTAAACTTTTGAAGTTTGCTTGGTTCTCAACTTTTTGAGCTTTGGTTTTGTCCTAAGTACCTTTATTGGATTACTGGAGTGTGTTCGAGTGTGATTTGACTGGTTTTGATTGCTACCCTTTGGGTGTTTGCTTTTTTCTACCGATTTCACATTTCTAGCCCTAGGGCATCTAGTGGCCTTGTGAATCGAGCCTTCCTAAGGTGTTTCGATCTTTTTGTTGTCCAGTCAACTCTCTTGCTTTCTCCCTTACACTTGTTTGGTAGTCGTGAATCATTTCGTTGCGTTATTTAGGTGATTTTCTTTGTCTTCACTTGAATTCCGCTCCGTCTCACTTTCATCCCAGATCACACCGCTCATTGTTCGCTTTGGGACCTTTTTTATTCTTTAGATGTTTGATTTGTGTTTTGAGGAACTGAACATGTGTGTATTGGTTAGAATTTGTTAGTGTTACTTCTCAAAAGCTCTTTAGTGCATTGTGCCATTATTGAAAAAGAAAATCTCTTTTGCTTTGAAACAGTTAATGAAAGTTAGGACTTTTCATTTTGGTTAGTGGATTAGTGATCTTAACAGAAAAGTTTATTGGTTTGCATTAGCTGCATTAGGGAAACTCTTTGTTGTTTGTGATCGTTTCGTTTGCATGAAAGCTCTCTAACCCTCTTGTAATTAGCATTCATCGAATGGAATGACATGTTTTGGCATATAGATTGCATTTAGGGATTTTGAGAAATTACATACGGTAGGACTTGAAAACCGAAACTTAACTCAAGATCAACTTAAAATAATCGAATGAACTTACGCATTGGAACATAATGCTCACATCTTAGAGGTCTATGCTAGAAAACGTGCTCGGCGTCATTAAACCTAGTCACTTTTTGTTCTCACATTAAGGTTTGGGTGATTCCTCCTTGTGTGATTCAACTGTGGTCTAGTATGGACTTGTGCTCCCACGTACCATCGCGTATATATGGGGAGACTCCACTAGGTTATCATCCTTGATCCACAGGAAGCAGTGTCTACCGCCTTACAACCCGTAACGCACTGAACACAGCATTCGGGAAGATTGACTGCTGTACGGAAAGTCCTTGGCTTTCATATGATTACTAAGGTGTATATGCAGTTTTACAGATTGTCTGGTAAACCCCTTGCCTAGTTTCTCCAGAGAAGTCACTTTTTGATCCTTTTCGGACTCCTTAAAAGAAAAGGCTCACTTGAGAATTTGTTTGGGCTCACTAAATATTCAAAGGCGACTAGAGTCATCTTTTTTCCTTTTCTCGACTCTTAAAACATGAAAAGGTCAAGTTGTGTCCTAATGTCTTAAAAATTTATTCGACCATGATTACATTTACCTTGTTAGATCTTGTGTGAGTTAGTTTTGAGTAGGGTCTTTTATTGTTAGCTTGCCTAGGATTTTTGTTTGATTCGATCATCCTGGCGGATCCATCGATCCCGTCTCCCGTCCCGAGTGACCAAGGGTCTCCTTCTTCTACTGCTCCTGAGACACTAGTTTGTGGTGACACTTTCCCTGTTATTCCAAGTGTCCAACCGTTGAACTCTCGTGCTCCAGAGGACAAGCTTTACGACTTGTTTTGGAACCCTATTTGGGAGCCTTCCGAAGAGGATTTTCCCTCTACTCCTATTGGTGTTTTGTCCCCGATGGATTCTTCTGATATGGAAGACACATCTCCTGTATCGAGTGGAACACCTGTTATGTCGAGTATTGAGACTCCCATCCTAGCCACATCCCTGGTCATATCTACGCTCTACACTGTTACACCTCTCGGTATTACAGTGCCTGCGCGCTATAGATCTCTGAGGGATGCCATGGGCTCTGCGAGTTCCTCTTCTATGTGGGACAATAACATCGTTCCCACTACGGGACCTTTTGTTCCCCAAGTTCACCATACCGATCTCACATCAATTTCGACCAATCCGACCATTTGTGTCGCATCGTCGACTCCAGTTGCTAGTGTCGTTACGACATCTTCCATCGTAACTACTGTTGTCGGCCCATCCCGTGGTCCGATACGTAGTGGTCAATCGGCACATGCTGCCAGAGTTGTTCATCCCGCAAGCAGTGCCCCGCCTTCTTCTAATGCCATTTCAATAGGGGGGCATATTCTCAGTACTTGCATGCTGTCCAAAATCCAGGCACGCAAGGCCCCTATTATGACCCTATAGGTCATCATTTGTATACCTCCTTGCCAGCTCAACTCGCAGTTGAGTCTTCAATTCCATTGAATGTGGCTTGGGGTACCACTGGTTATGGTGGTGGCCAATTCCGTCCGGATCAAGGGTAGCCATATCAAGGACCGTCATACCAAGGTCAGCCATCCTACACGCAACCTAATTATGGGCAGCAGTATTATGGCCAAACCTATCCAGGGCAACCTAGAGGCTCGCAAGGACAACCCTCCCAGGGACAACCTTCGACCTCTGGTGGTTCATCTTTTACATATCATGGGCAACCTTCTGGAAACCTGGGACAACCTTATGCTCAACAAGGACAACCTGGACCCCAGCAGGGATACCCTTTGGGTCAACCCTACGGGAATCCGGGACAACCTTACGCGCAGCAAGGACAACCTGGAAACTAGCAAGGCTACCCTTCTGGGCAAGGTGGCCAGCCTTACATGTAGCTAGGCCAGCCCACTGCTCAGCCTAGTCAGTCATCTGGTCTACAAGGACGACCTTCGGTTGCGCAAGGACAACCAAACACCCAGCAAGTCCAACCTTCTGGGCAAATAGGTCCGTCTCAAATCCAACCAGGACAACCTTCCGGCCAGGTGGCCCAACCTCAGTCTTCGCAAGGATATCTCTCTGGGCTGGCTCAATCGGGCATGCAGATGGTTCTTGCTTCTCAAGCTCAACCCAGTTACCAACCCCAGAATCAAACTGGTCTCCAGCCACAAGGTGGATACCAATCCCAACCTTCTTATCAAATGCAGCCTGGTTCCCAGGCTCAATATGGAGCCCAGCAACCGTATGGATACCAGCAACCCCAGGGGAAAAATCAATTTGCCTCATATCAAAATTACCAACAGCCGCAGGCCACCCCTTATCAAAATTACCAGCAACCTAATGTTGCTGCTGCAGGACAGTATGGTAACCAATGGGGCGTTGGGGGGCAGATCCAGAATCAACCATCCAGTTATGGATATAACCCTTATGGACAAAGCTCCTATGGACAAGGTCCTTTTGGACCTGGTCCGTCCGGACAAGGTCAATGGGGGCAACTAGCAACTGGATGAAACTCTGGCTCGACCTCATATCTGCAGATGTGCTTCAACCCACAGCTACCATTTCTAGCAATGTTGGAACTGCCTGATGTGTCAAAGTTAACTAATGATCGTATTTTGCATAATCCAAAATGGCCACCAGTTCCAACTAAAATACCCAGCGATTGTCCCAAATTCGATGGCAAAGTTGGAGAGGATCCTCAAGCCCATGTAATGACTTATCACCTTTGGTGTTCGTCCAATTCATGGCTTGATGATTCGGTTCAACTTCGCCTGTTCCAAAGGACTCTCACCAGCTCCGCTACTAAATGGTACATTGAATTGACCCATGCGTCTTTTCAAGATTTTAATTCATTGGCAATGGCATTCCTCACTCATTTTCAGTTACCCATTCGGTACGAAATGGGGACCCATCTCCTTACGTCTCTCAAGCAGGACATGGCCATGCACATCTCTGATCATATACATGAATCGAGAAGGTGTCATTGATTGATCAAGTTTTTTATTCCTGATCAACTCCTCACCGATTGGTTCACAACTTCCTTTGTCCCTAAGATCGCACGCGACATTGCCATGGGAGCTTGCGTAACTGAAGAGGAAGCTATCACGCGTGCTCAGTACCTTGACTTAGTTTATTCTCAGTCAGGTACTTTATATGAGTATTTGCCTGATGCCCCAAGACCTGGTACATCCAAGGCTCCACCAAAGCCATCTGTTGATGGAGTTATTGGCTCTGTAAATCCGTCATCCAAAAAATCATCCTCGAACCCTGGGAAGCCAAAACCAAATGCTTCTAGCGAAAACACTTCTCAGGGTGGTTCTAATTCTGTAAGTACTTCCGAGGTTAACGTCGTCCAGTCCACCATGGAAAATAAGGCCTCGAAAGGAAAGAAAAAGGGGAAAGCAAAAAATAAGTCTGAGCAACCTAAGCAAGATTCCTCCAAACCTCCATCCGAGGAAGGAGCCAAGCGCAAAACCAAGTATCCTTGTCTCATATGTGATGAGGATCACTACACCAAAGACTACCCAAGGCGGTCCGAAGTTAGTCGCTTGCTGAAAGGCGCTCCTGGGATTCCTGCGGTTCTTAAAGAACCTTTCCCCTCTCAACAGACTCAAATGGTGGCTGATCCATCTTCATCTTCTTCTCCCTTTGGTTCCCAAGTCTTCATGGCTGGATCCATTCCTGTTCATGTAACTACTCGAACAAAGGAGTATCTGTCATCTACCGGGAAGGAGCCTGAGGTTCCCTCAAGCACTCCTTCGTCCAGCTCTGGTCCACTCCATATCGAGAGACCAAGTACTGAGACGACCATCCGACCCCCTCCCAAAGGAATACTCAGGAGATCATCTTACAACCCAAATGTTCGTGCTGCCCAACACTATAGCATAGTTGAGGACTTAGCGCAGGCTCCGTCGGCTACGTCTCCCTTAGAGGTTCTCCAGAGCTGCCCCCCTCAGAGGAAGTCCCTGCTATTAGCCATCGGTGGCATCGACCCAGCAGATTCGGATTTGATCACCTTTGATCTCGAGAGCCATGTCCCAAGGCTGCCTCATCAGATCGATTTTCTCATACAAGTCATCATCAATTCAAAAACGATCCATCGTACAGTTATTGATGAGGGCGCGTCAACTTGCATCATGTCTATTGCTTGTTGGAAAGCGATCGGGTCTCCGACTTTGAGCCAGTCTCCCATGACATTGGAAGCCTTTGATGGGAGAGAATCTCGTCCCGATGGTATTCTTCAACGATTGTCAATCACTTTATAAGGGAAAACCATTGAAGTAGAAGTTGAGGTCGTTGATGCAAATCTTACTTACAACCTCCTTCTGGGCTAGAGTTGGACATATGCCATGTGTGTCGTGGTTTCTTCCCTCTTCTGTGTCATTCGTTTCCCTCACCAGGGGAAAATTGTCACGATAGACCAGCTCTCCTTCTTCGCTTCTTCTTCTGAAGGCAATGTGCCTTTCGTGGAGCATACCTCCATCCCTTTTGAGAGTGTGGGAGCTGGGCTCTTCAAAGATCCTACCCTCATGGGTGTTTTTTCACTCCCACCTCCCAACCTCGCCTCCATCAGTATGATTTCGATTCGTTTTGATCCTTGGGTCCTCCCCCCCATCGACCAGATAGAATCGTGGGGCGAGGAGATGCCTTTTAGTCCCGTCGAGCTCAACTACATCGAAATCGCTGCTGTATCAGCTCTTCCTGCTGAACCCGCTTCTTTAAGCGGAGCTCTTGACTCATATAACTATTCCCCTTGGCTTGGAGAATGTGCCTCCTCAGATCCATTAAAGGAAATATTTCCTTCCGACGAAGCCATCATAGAGACCATGTCTCTCGAGGAACCTCCGTGGTTCAATCTTCATCACCGTTCCACGTTTCTCTCTACCCTTCAGGAAACATTGGCTTGTCTCGAGCAGTTTGCTCCGTGTCTCCCTTCACAACCTCTTTAGACTCCTATTCAGGTCTATCAAGTATCGTCTGAAGGAAATTTAGGGAACATTACACAGACCCAACCTATCAACATCTCTGTCAAACCAGGGATTGTCGAGAACATCTATATAGGAGTCACTTGCACTCTTGAGGAAATTCAAATCTATATAGCTCTTTTTCGCGAGTTCCGTGACGTCTTTGCATGGTCTTATCAAGATATGCCCAACATTGATCCAAAAATAGTAGTGCATGAGATACCTATGTATCCATGAGCCAAACCTGTTCGTCAGCGTTTACGCCTTGTGCACCCCCCAAAGGCTGCATCTATCAAAGCGGAAGTTGAAAAACTTCTTAAAACTGGTTTCATTTACCCTATCCCATTCATAGATTGGGTCTCTAACATTGTCCCTGTAGATAAAAAGCAGGGTACTATTCGCGTCAGTGTTGATTATCGCGATATTAACCGAGCCTGCCCGAAAGATAACTACCCCACACCTTTCATTGACCAACTCATTGATGAGTGTGCTGGGAGTGAGATATATTCGTTTATGGATGGATTTTCTGGCTATAGATAGATTAATATCGCACCCGCTGATCAACACAAGACGGCCTTCATCTGTCCGTGGGGTGATTTCGCTTACAAAAAGCTCCCTTTCAGTCTCAAGAATTCCGGTGCCACTTTTCAACATGCAATGTCTTACGCCTTTCATGATATCTGGCACATCGTACAGCCTTATCTGGATGACCTTCCCGCTCATTCAACTAAGCGCCAAGACCATCCGTCACATCTCCGCAAGATTTTTCTCCCCTGTCGGCAATACAATATCCGACTTAATCTGCATAAATGTGTCTTTTGCGTAGAATCTGGTCGACTCCTTGGGTTTATCCTCTCCCGAGAGGGCATCCGCTTGGATCCCCTTAAAGTCGAAGCCATTTTGAATCTTCCTCCCCCTACTTCTTTGCGGCAACTGCAGAGTTTGCAGGGTAAAGCAAATTTCTTACGACGATTTATCCCGAATTATGTCAAAGTGGCAAAAGGTTTCACGCGGTTACTCAAGCGTGACACCCCATTTCGATGGGATGCCATAGCTGAGGAGTCTTTTGCACATCTTAAAACTCTTCTGGTTTCCACCCCTTTGCTGTAGCCTCCGAATTATCATCACGATTACACGTTGTATTTGGCCGTTGCTGACACCACCATCGGTATGGTTCTGTTTCAGGATGACGACGATGGCACTGAACACGTTATCTACTACCTTAGCCGCAATTTGTTAGATACGGAATCTCGATATGCTTATGTCGAGAACTTGGCCCTCACTGCTGTTTGCACTATTCAACGCTTCCGTCATTACATCTTGCTGTGAACCACGACAGTGATCTTCGATTGCAACCCTATGACCTATATTCTGTCACGCCAGTTGTTGGGGGGCAAATACTCGAAGTGGATAGTCATCCTCCAAGAGTTTGACTTGGAATTTACTGCTGCCAAGTCTAAGAAATCACTTGTCTTCGCTGAGCTGTTGTGTTCTTTTTCATCCACTGCTGCCTCCTCTCAGTTAGAGGATTCCATTCCAGATGAAACTCTCTTCCTCATTAGCACCCTCGATCCTTGGTACGGGGATATTATTGTCTACTTGCAGATGTCCTCCTTCCGTCCCAAGACCTCTAAGGATGCTCGCCGATGGATCTGACATCAAGCCCAACCATATCGCATCATTGGGTACACCCTGTACCATCTCGGTGTTGATTCTGTTCTTCGCCGATGTTTGACTTTTGAAGAAGCAGAGAGAGTTTTGAATGACTGCCACTCCGGTGCATGTGGCGGTCACATGTCTGGATATGCCACCGCATAGAAAATCCTCCATGCCGGCTATTTCTGGCCCTCCATTTTTAAGGATTGCATTCTTGTTGTCCGTTCGTGTCATGAATGCTAGATTTACCAACGGAAGATGCGTGCACCCCCTGCTCCACTGCACCCCGTTGTAACCGTTGGCCCTTTTGCCAAATGGGGCATCGATTATGTGACTTGTAACCCTCGCTCGGCCAGGGGGCATGGGTACATCATCATTGCTGTTGATTATTTCACGAAATGGGCCGAGTCGATGCCTACATTGTCAGAAGACGGTCACACGACGGTGCAGTTTTTATTCAACCATGTTATTTCACGGTTCGGAGTACCCCAACCCATCGTCACTGATCACGGAAAGCATTTTCGTAATCACATGATGACCGAGTTAACAACCCAATTGGGCCTTAGTCATGATAGTTCGACCCCGTACTATCCTCAGGCAAACAGTCAAGTGGAAGCCGTGAACAAGGTTTTGGTCACGATGCTTCAAAGAACTGTTAGCATGCATAAGTCCAATTGGCATCTGATGTTGTTCTCTGCTTTGTGGGCCTACCATACCTCCGTGAAGGACGCCACTGGTTTCACTCCTTTTCAGTTAGTTTACGGACTGGAGGTGACCCTTCCTATTGAGTTTGAGATTCCTTCATTAAAGATAGCCGTCGAGTTGCTCCCTGATACTACTCCAGTAGAAGAGCGTCTTCTTTACTTAGAATGGCTAGATGAGACTCTTCGTCTAGCCTCCTTAGCTATTGAAGCTCAGAAGAAGCGAGTGAAAACTCACTTCGACAATACTGTTAATCCCTGCTCTTTCATTGAGGGAGACCTAGTACTGCTCTATGATCAAGCTAATGATAAGCTGGGGGCAGGAAAACTCGAGCCTATGTGGCACGGGCCCTACATTGTGAAAAGAGTTTTGCAAAAAGGCACCTACGAGCT
>APFE031093240.1:0-11676 GCA_000404065.3 Pinus taeda
TGTAAATTTGCCTTGTAAAATTATAGTAATTTCTAGTCAATCTGAGCCGTTCATTAGGTGGATGATCTGATGGTAGAACTTATGTTTAGTTTAGGGTTTTTTTGCCCTAGAAGGCAACCCCTCTCTTTGTATGAGGGCATCGTATTTGAGGCGGTGATAGATGTGTATTCTGTGTGAGCGAGAAACAGAGAGGTGAGACTGTGAGAGAAAACAAAGGATATTACAGTGGCTTTGCTATAGGTTGTGTCTCTTCATTTTGCTGGATAATAGAAAGGAAGGACTGGCTGTTCAAGGTGGACGTAGCCCAAACTGGGTGAACCGCGTATATCTGTGTCTCTCTTGTTTTTTGTGTTTTCTGTGTTTATATTTCTGCAATATTTTATGTGTTCCATTGCTCTGTAATATATAATTTTCTAACAGTGAGAAGGTAGGGCAATGAACCAGTAGACAACTTGGTGAATTAGGGATGTAGAAATGGAGGAAGGCCACTGGATGAAAGTGAGGCTAAGCTAAGCGAGAAGGAGGAAATGATCGACCTGAGATAACTACTCGGAAAGGATAAGGAAGGAAATATGAACAGGAGAGGAAATATAGAGAGACCGCGGAGGAGAGATTGGGAAGAAGGAAGAGGACAACTGGAGGAAAGGATAGAGGCAGAGAATGAAGTGAGAAGACAAGCAATCAGGCAGCTGACAGAGCAGGCAGGGAAGGTATGCACCTCGAGAGTATGAGGGAGAGAAAGAACTAAACAGACAGAGAGGTGGGCATGATAGAGAACAGAGAGGCGGGTAGAGGAAGGACACCAATTGGTAGAATGAGGTCAGAAGTGACATGGCAAGAGCAGTAGGGAGAAGGTGGGAATTAATTAAAGACATCGAGAGACAGGAAAGGAGGGCAACATCCCGAGATGAGCTCGAAGGGATCCATGCCGGTAACCAAGACAACCAGATGCCAGTAAGGGTCAAGGGTCGGAGTAAGAGAGAGATTAAAACTAAAGAAAACTCACAAACAACTCTTTGCATGCAGACGAAGACGAGGAAAGGTGGCGAGACGGGAGGTGGCAGCAGAGTGAAGACATAGGTAGTAGTAGGAAGAAGCATCCGTGTGGTAAGCAGGTATGTAGTCCCTTCACCCCCCAACTCTGTAAACATCATGAGTCTCTGTAGCAAGAAGATTGATAATCGGCTTAGCTTCTGGCATAATATAGACAAAAACAAGGGAAAAGCCTCCAGAATTCCCAAAGTAGTAGACACCATTCCTCTAGACCACAGGCTATTCCTAAAGAGAGAAAAAGGGAGGCAAGAGATAACACCCGGAAAGGGAGAGCGCTAGCCTACAAAATCAGCCAACAGTATCCCCCAAAGGCTCGCAATCCAGGCCTAGCTCATAGGAATGGAGGGGATTGTGACAATAGCTATTAGGGAAGAAACTTATCAAGGGAAAAGCCTAAGGACCATAGGAATGCCAGAATTCATGCATCCTAAGGAGGAAGAGGAGTTGCACCAGGAACCCTATAGATACACCTGAAAAGCCTAGGGGAAGGTGGAAAAAGGAAACTACCTTGATCCCATCTGAGGAGGAAAACTCGGGACCAAGGAGAAAGGAATGGAAGGGATTAGAATGATGTAAAGGGGGGTTTCAGGGAAGAAAACCTAAGAGAAACCTAACCCTGAAAAAGAAATTAGTAGTCACAAAACCAAAATCACTTGGAAATAAGAAGGTAGATGGTACACAAACCCTGCCTGGAAGCCAAAGGATAGAAGGCACAAACAAAGGAAAGGAAAAGAGCAATTGGGGAATTGAATTCTGTCAAAATCATAAGCTGATGAATGCATCGACTTTGTGATAAGTAATACAATACAAGAGAGTAAGAACACAAACCAAGATAGAACACACCAGATGCAAGATAGCATCACCTAAACAAGGAGCAAAATGGCCCCCAAATGTAGAAACACAGGAACCAATAAGGAGGAGGGAACAAGCGGACAACCAAGAAAAAGAGGCAGGAAACCTGATGGGGAACACATGAAGAAAATCATCGACACCTACATGGAAGGAAATCTGCCAGAAGTTAGAGATCAGATTGCGAGTTGGGAGATAGATTTAAGAGCCAATCTCAAATACTGAGATATCCCCATGGATGAATGGGAAAGCATGGTGCTAGACCCAGGGTCCACTCGAGGGAGGCACTCATTATTCAAGCAAACCATACAACAATACTAGATTATGAAGAACATGGTGGCTCAGGCCATGACCCTACAACAAGAGCATGAGCATGCATTGAGAGAACAAATAGAGGTACAGAATCAGAACAAAGAAAAGGACCCAGTCGGTGCAGAATTATTACGAGAGATAGCAGTTATCGAGATCCAGAGATACAGGAATGACCTAGCACTAGGTAGAATTGAACGGACTCTGACAGACCTGAAATGGAGAATTGAGCAGTGGAGTGAGATACCAAGATCCAGTGCAAAGGCACCTGCACTAGTAATATCTTCTTATGAAGAGTGACACAGTGAGCTAGTTGGATTCAAAAATGGTTTTGACTATGAACAGAGTAATTATGTTTACTTTTATTTTGATAAGTAAAGATAGTAGAATAGACAACCAATACAATACTGCTAGATGGATAACAATGAACTTATTTAAATTTTGGACAGGATTTAAAGCTAACAGGTGGATACCTGGTTTCCTTAGGGTATGAAAACCACCTGCAACAACAAATGGATGTGAAAAGTTCTTTTGAAAATAGAAATAAAGAGAGATCTGCCAAGTTTACAAAAAAAATATTTTATGAAAATAGATTTTAAAATAAATTTATAATGTTTTAATTTAAAATTAAATCATAGAAATTACCATTTCAACATCTCTGCATCTATCTGCAGTTAGATAATAAAATGTACAAACGGAAAAATAGCCTATTTGAAATAGCGGATTTCATGATCCCTTTGGTCTCAAACAACAAGAGATGAATTTTCCTTGTATATTTGAATGGAGAAGTATTACATCCCGTAGGTTGAAAAAATTAGAATTAATTCGAATTATGAATACAAAATTACAAATTTGATGTGAGACGCCCAACAATATTTGCTGCTACTGCGGTTGTTGCTACTACTGCAGATGTCTCTTGGAGTTCCTGATTGAGGTTTCCATAGTCAGTCTTCGTTGATGCTGCAAATGTCTATTCGAGTTCCTGATGGGGTAGTCATAGTCAATGATTCCAAATATTCGAAGGACCACTAAACTGAAAGCCCACAATGAACTTTGAATTATATACCGAGCACAACAACTACTTGTCTTGCCTATCTTCCTCATCCTCCATTTTTACACACAAATTGACAACATTTAAAGACTCTAAAACTCAATTGATGCCAAACTTTCTCTCTCCATACAACATAACCAAATCAATAGGATGTAAACCCTAACCATGGTAAATTTACTTGCAACAAAGCTTTCTAGATAAAGCAAAAGCAAAACAATGGTAGGTAAGCCCTAAGCAGGGAAAACCAGACTGCGACATAATAGTCTCTTTGAAAATAAACCATAGTTATCAAGTTTGAATTCGGATTTGGATTCAAATTCAAAAGGGTATGGAAATAATTAAATTCTAAAAAAATTAATTCTAAAAAAATCGGTATATTTCAAAAAAATTCTTTTATATGTTTCAAAATATACAAATCTACTTTTAATTTGAATAAAAATTCCTATTCTTTTGAATTCTCTTGTAAATTTCTACCTCTTAATCAGCTGAGAGAAATCCATTAATATTGTTTTGAAAATTTAGACAAGGAGAACCTTCTATTAAGTCAATTTCTTCCATTTAAAATCTCTCACCCAGAAAACATGGAAAGGTATACAAGGAGAGCTAGAAGAATTTTATTTTTTGAAAAGAAAAAAAGCGTTGCTTCTATTAAAACAAAAACAATACATATAAGTAGTATATAGCCTCCATTAAGCCAAACAAAAAGTGATACAAGATAGAAGCAAGGCCCCAATATAAGCCAAAGACGAAAGAAATCAAAATTTAATGTAGTCCATAGCATCTAGGATGTAAAATTAAAGATGCAAAATAAAGAGAAATTAAAAACTGGAGAGTATCATAAACTGTAAATCCCACATAAATTCTTAATGCAGAGTATCAATGTGATTCATGGCAAGCAGAGTCGGCCTTCCTCAAGTACGGAGTAGTCAACCTTGTATCGATAGTGCAAGAAACCAGTGGATACACCAAGGCTGGCCTTTGAAAGACTGCCAACCACCATGTTGCATTCCCGGTATACATGAGAGATGATATATGCAGAGAGAGATCCCAGAATATGCTTGATCCTCCTAAGCCAACCTAGAAGAAAGGGGGGAAAGAATCTTGTAGTTCTCTTGATACCATCAATAAGTGCCTTAGAGTCCCCATATATATTGAGTGAGCTTATTTTCTTGTGTTGTGCAAACCATAGCAACCCCCACAAAGAAATAATATCTGCTCTAGTGTTGGATCCAAAGCCACCATGCCATTAAAGATGATATTGTTTGCCCATATCAAGGTGCAGGACAACACCACAACCATAGATGCCATGTTCAGCAAAACCACCAAAGGAGCCAGTGGGGAAATGAATAGCAGGGGGCCTCAATCTGTAAGAGTGACCAACAACTTTATCTGCAATATGTGAGGTGGGATTAATCCAAGATAGTATCTTATGTATAATCCATCAATAATCAATTTGTCGACCTTCAAATAGGAACTAATTACGGGCCTTCCAAATTTCCCAGATGGTGAATAGGGGAAGTGCCATAAATTTTTTCTGAACATTAATCGAGTCAATCATAAACTCTTCAAAGTTGTTCATCCGTCAAAAAGTAGTTCCAGATCTGATTTTTGTATGGGCACAAGAAGAAAATATGTTGTACAGATTCAGAATGTGCCTTGCAAAAGATACAAATATCTGGGCCCCAATGTCCCCTTTCCCCCAGATTATCCCAGGTAAGGATCTTGTTTCTCCAGGACAACCAGGCAAATAGAATGATTTTGATGGGAACCTTCCATTTCCATATTTAGGCAAACGATGATCTATCCATCTAGGCGTCTTTCTGTGCCAACAACCACCTGTATGAGTAAGCCACAATGGGTGCATCTTTATCCATCTTTCCAAGCTAGTTGATACAGTCACCACTTCTTTCGTAGCATAGCCCCACGCTACTCAATATATTTACATAAGCCTCTCATTCAAGAGCACATCGTCCCACCAAGTTTAGCGTCATCACACTTTTCCATATCGGACAACCAACCTCCCATCTTTTTATGATCTGAGATATGAAGAAGAAGCCTGTACGCTGAATCATTGGCAAGGTGTGCTCCCTCGACATAGAAGCAGTGTCAATCCCCTTAATCGGGTCCAAGCAGATTAAAATTTTATGTCCATTTCCAAACTTCCAGGTCATTCCATGCCACCACTAGTCCCAGATTTTGATAAAAGAGCACTATATCAATGATCCTCTTGTTAGTCGAATGTTTGTGTCCCTATAAACAAATTCCATATCCAGACCCTTCATATACTTGTTTTTTAATATCTCCTGCTAAATCCCACTACCATTTATTGTCTGCAAGAGAGATTTGATAAGCAACGCCTTCCCAAAGATACATTGATCTAGAAAACCCCATCCCCCACGTTCGTTGGGGATCATAAGGTCATTCCATTTGCACAGGTGGTATTTAAACTTAGGACTATTCCCAGCCCAGAGAAAATGTAATGTGATAGCTCGGAGCCTATTAGCAATGGTGGACGAGATGGAGTATAAATGTGTTGACTACATAGCTAATTGTTGTATAACAACTTGTGTGAGAACATATCTGCCCCCCAAGTAGAGAAACTAGTTGTCTAGCTGCATAGTTTCTTCTTATATCTATCAACCAACCACATACAATCCCCCATAACATACCTATTGGGGTTGGGCCTAAAAACTAGATAAGTGAAGCCCGTTTGAATAGGAGGTGTCTGCACATTAAACAAATTAGAAATATATCTAATATCATGCATATCCCTAGGTGAGTGATATATGAACAATTTACTACCATTGGATATCAAAACCGTAGCTGCACCAAATGTGTGAAGAATCTCATGTAGAACTAACCATTGGGACCTAGAAATAATACTGAAAGTCAAGATGTCATCTACAAAAAAAAGATGAGTGATGTTTACCTGCGTGGTGATATTGACCCTTTGAAACTCTCCAAGTGATCTAGCCTCCTTGATGAGAGGTGAGAGCAAGCAACCTTGTCTAAGGCCTCTGCCAGCACGAGAAAGGGGAGTGGGAAGGCAGTTGATCAAAACAACAAAACTAGCAGATGTAATACAAGTGATGATTATTTCACATAGTGTATTTGGAGTCCAATCTTATGTAGCAAGAGGCGAGTATAAGACCATACATGCAATCATAAGCCTTGTGAAGATCAATAATCATAACGAGAGCCTCTTTATTTTTTGTGTGGATGGTGTGAATAGCCTCTTGTGCCGAAGCAATAGCATCATGTATTAGCTGGTCACCTAAAAACCTAAATTGCTCACCAGTAATGTGCAGGGACAATATTCTTTTAATTCGACACACAATCAACTTAGGGATAGTCTTACAAAAGATGTTGCAGAGGGATATGGGTCAAAAATCTCAAAAATTAGTGAGATTTGAGGATTTGGGAATAAGATCCAGAAGGTAGAATTGATGGAACTCGAGATATTACACGTAGTCCTAGATTCCTCCACAATATCTAGGATTTGAAACTCACCTCCTCCTAGTTTTCATATAAATTTTAAAAATACCTGGCAGCCTTAGCTTGTATCTCTTTTGTAGTGTGCTTTGTCTCCTCATTCATATCCTTAATCTGTTAGATTGTATTAATATTTTTTCTGTGGTTTGCAAATTGATGAAAATATTTGGTGTTGTGATCTCTCTCTCGCAGACAGGTTTCCCTACTCTACAGCTTCCATGTGACTTCTTCTATGTGGAGAAACAAGTTTTTCCAAACCTTTAACATCCTGAGATATTCCCATTCTACCCGCATCGGGGATTTTTGTTCCATCGATTTTCCAAAACTAGTTATCTCCTTTGTAATCTTTTTCAGGTTCCAAAGCATCTGTTAGGCTCCGAGATTTTGGTTTTTTTTCTTAATAGAATTGAGCTTTTCCGTCATAATCACCATCACAGCTCCCATTTGAGAATCAAGCATATCAGTCCATGTTGATCTCACTAGTTTGTTATAGTCTTCATCCTCTAACCACACTCTGTTGAACTTGAAAGGAATGCCATGTATTCTATCATCCAGTCTACATTGGAGAATAATAGGAAAGTGATCAGAGATGTAGGTCATGTGTACCTAGGATCTAATATTTCCCAACTTATTAGCCAGTTGTCCCTTTACATGAAATCTATTTAGGAAATTGCTAATATACTCATTCCCAAATCTATGGTTTCTCTATCTGGGTGAGATCAGGACAGGGAAAATAACAAGCAAATGGTGTCCAAAAAAGAATTCGAACAACTGATCCACCAGAGGGTCTGGTTGGGACTGGACACCCCATCTTTCCTGAGCCAACAGAGTGGCATTAAGATCCCCTGCCAATATGATGCCAATAATGTTGAGTATATTGTTGTTTTGACTCTAGCCCAAAAACTCAAAACGGTTTTTATATGGGGCAAATATGTTGAGAAGATGAAAATGACACAGATATCCACATATTCAACCCGACAACAAAATGTCAGCGATGAGGCTATATGCATGAAAATTTTCCCGCCACGGATTCCACATGGCCAATAAACACCCGGAGTGACTAGCGGAATCCGCCCCAACAACATTCCAAGTGGGGCAAATTTCCAAAAAGTACGCAATAGCACGTGCAACATAGTGATGCAGCAAAGCTACATCTTTATATAATTCGCATGTGGACCTGTGGGTCATGGGCCCACGTATACATCAATAGAATTTCAATTAGCGGAATCTCCACTGTCGATCTATTCAACTCGATCTAACGAATATCGCATAGTCTACTCACCAACTAACTCAGACGATCTCCACCGTCGATGTGACCTGTCCAATCGAACGACTGTCACGCAATCTCGCGCAGATTCTTGCATGACCAATATCAGATTGAGAGTGTGTGAGAAAAATAGTTTTCACATGCTATGTGTCGACCGCTAAGGTTAATCGCATGAATTTGCAAAATACTATTTACCAGGTTTTGTCTGTGCGAGATACCATTTCCCACTTATCGAATACTACCCACGTGCTCAATACGGAACTTAAAGAAACTTGGCTTAATAAAGTGTTAGCACTTAATCTCGATTTAATCCTTCAATCCTAATCGACTATGATTATTAATAAAACACATAAACAAAAATTAATACCTGATTGGGGTCCAGAACGCTGATACACATTCATAAGAGAATCTATGCACCAGAACAGTGCATCCACACCACACTTCAATCAATCATTCAACAAACTAGAAATTACAGAAAAATTATTGCATATGCCCCATGGAGTAGCGGCCCTCTACCAGGTCATACATCAATCCTGGGCCTCCTCTTCTATGCACTCACACTTACAGTTAAATAGAGGAACACAGTACGGATTAGATCAAGTGAGATCTGATCAATCTCAATCTTCGCTCACATCCCTCAAAATTTCCGTAAAATAACAAATGACAAACAAAATCAATCAGTTTTGGAGGAAATCTCGTCTTCATGCCACACATTCTCCTTTGGAAGGTTCCAAAATTTGATTTTGACTTGGGTCGTTGATGCTCCTGCATCAGACTCCCGAGGTACAAAAATTTTATGACCTCCTGGTAATATTCCTTCTTCATCCTTTAGCAATTCTACTGACATCCTCTATGGAATTGTCTTTATGATCTTTCTGTGAGCTACAACAAAACCTCTTCAATAACAAGTCCTCCATACTACACGATACCTCACCAAGCTTCTCTCCTCTGAGCTTAGTCTTTCAACATCTCTCTAGTTCTCTCTTCTTTCGAACCATTTGAGCACTACTTGCTCTAGGCTGCTGCAATCTTCTCACCTTCTTCTGCCCCTACTCATACAACAATCTAAAGACCACAAACTCTCCAACCTTCAACATAATTGTACCTCCTTCTTTTTCATGCAAAATATTTCTCGTAGGAAATCTTTCCCTACTATAATACCACTTTGATGTAGTAAAGCTGCATCTTTACATAATTTGCGCGTGGACTTGTGGGTTATGGGCCCATGTATACATCGAAAGCATTTCAATTAGTGGAATCCCACCGTCAATCTATCCTGCTCAATCCAATGGATATCGTCTCATCTGTTGATCCAGGTGGATGTTGGTGGCCACCCACCTATCCCATTTGGACCCCTGCAACCGTCTCTTTCAGTTTTTCAGTTTCTGTAATTGTAGAAAAATTTACTATTTTTAGCAGTTTTTTCAGGTCCTGAACTTCCAGAGCCGTTTTGAGGCCCTAAACGACGTTTTTTTGGGAAATCTGGGGGCAACATGGGTCCATGGACCCATGTTACCCTTCCTAAAGTGGTAGTTCTCGGATAGACCTTTCTAACGAGTTATCACACGCGTCAAGCGGAGATCGTATGCCAAAGTTACGACCCCGGGAAAATGATGTACCAATTTACCCAAAATGGGGCGCACAATTTGGCGTTTCATCTTCTAGGGTTAGGTTTTGGAATGTGAAGGGTTATCCATTGTTTCTCAACAATAAATAGGCCTTCGAGCCTCATTGTAACATAGTTCAGAACAGTTTAGAGCCATGTAGTCACACATCTCTTCTCAGAGATAAGCTACCATCGCCCTAGCTGGTTTATTTCCCTTTCTGGTTGTAAGCATATTTCAGTATTTTCCATTAATGAAATGAAGTATTATTCCCGCTGCATTTTTGTGTATATGGTTATCTCTGTAATTTGTTGTGTTCCTGTTTAAATCCAGATCAGTGGTATCAGAGCGGTTTGATTTTTCTCTGTTTTTATTTGCATGTCCCCAACAAGGTCGGGATATAAGGAGTTAGGACTTGAACTGGTCGAACCTTTGCAAGACTAGCCTCGCAAATCCTGATGGCCTCCCATGGCGGATGATAAGAAAGACGAGGGGGCAAGAGATCCTATCAAAATCTTGCTCGAAGAAGCCCTCGAGCGACAACAGAATGCGATGATGGACAACTTTGCATAGATTCTTCAGCGACTACCCAGAGGTGATGCATCGGCTTCCAACAGCTACTCTGAAAACGCCACGCCCTTTAAGGTACAAGTTAATTTTGAAATCCCCATCTTCGAGGGTATAATAGACGCAAATGTCGTAGATAAATGGTTAAATCTGCTAGAGGGTTATTTTTCTTTTCATGAATTTTCGAGTCGGGAAAAGATTGTTTTTGCTCTTCTGAAAGTAGCCCCCCACGTCAAGGACTGGTGGGAAACCTACTGTGAGCAGAAGGATGAAACTACAGGCTCGCTATTTTCAGCCGCACCCACCTAGAATTCATTCCGGGATGCCATTAAGGAGCAATAATACCCTATTGGAAGATATCAGGACGAATACATAAAGTGGACCACGCTGCGGCAGGGAAGGGATCAAGATGTGCCAGAGTTCACCAATCTTTTCCATACCCTTTGCACGAAGTTGGGTATCAAGGAGTCGAAGCAACATTTGATACTCAAATACCGCAGCTGCCTGCACAAGTACATCCAGGAAGAAATCGAATTGCTGAACATATCCTCGCTCGACATAGCATACCGATATGCCGTCAAGATCGAGCAGAAGTTTAAACAAAAGAAGCGAGACTTTGGATCTGCGAATCCAAAGCAAGGGAAAGGTGCCCCGAAACCATAGAACAAAAGACAAAGCCTAGGTGGGGCAGCCCAAGACAACCCGCCAAAGCTACAAGCAAAGAACAGTGTCGCAGAGACGAAAAAGGACATGGGAAAATGGTGTGAGTTCCATAAGAGCTCCACTCACAACACAAGTGAGTGTCGGGCAAAGCAGTCACTGGTGGCTGAGCTAAAGGTTTCAGAATCAGATGCAAGTTCTGACTCTGAGTCAAAACCCGACAAGGGGAATGACAAAGGGAAGCAGATCATTGATGCGGATCCCAACGCCACTGTTTCTACTGCTAAGATCCAGAAAAATGAACCTGAAGATCCAGAGGAGGAGGAGCGTCTCTTCCACTCCCAGATGTGGGTAAGGGGCTCCCCGCTACAGTTCATTGTTGATAGCGTGAGCCAAAAGAACCTCATTTCGGTAGAGGTCGTGAAGCGGTTGGGCTTAACGACCACGGCACATCCACAACCGTACACCATCGGGTGGCTGCACCAAGGACGGGATCTTCGCGTGAGCCAACAGTGTCGCCTTCCATACAACATCAAGCCCTTCACAGATGAAGTATTGTGTGACATTGCTCCCCTTGAAGTTTGTGATGTATTATTAGGACAACCATACTTGTGGAAGCGACATGCTGTGTATGAATCAAGGCCCTGCTGTTATTATTACATTGGGAAATCAATTGTACAGGATACCAGAGGTAGCACCGCCTACTGCCATCTCTTTGATTACTGCAAAACAATGCAGTAAGCTCATTTCCAAAACTGGAAAAATTGTTTTCCTGACGATACGCCCTCAAGGAAAGAAGAAGACGGTGGCCACAACCTCCAGAC
>APFE031093258.1:33037-54308 GCA_000404065.3 Pinus taeda
GTAGATGATTTCAAAGTCATAACCCAACATCTTTGTGCCCCACTTTTGTTGCTCTTCAGAGGATAATCTTTGTTCTAAAAATTATTTAAGGCTATCATGATCCGTTTTTACCTTGAAGTGTCTTCCCATTAGATAGGGTCGCCATTTCTTAAGTGCATGGAGTATTGCCAACATTTCCTTCTCATAAATAGCTTTTATTAAAAACTTTCCCTTGATTGGAAGACTTTCAAAAGTAATGGGTCTTTCATCTTGCATTAGAATAGCACCAATTCCATTTCCTGAAGCATCACATTCCACAATAAAGGTTTTTGTGATGTCTGGTGTAGCTAAGATCAGTGCTTGGCATATTTCCTCTTTAAGATGTTCAAAGGCCTTTGTTGCTTCCGGAGTCCATGAAAATGCATCTTTCTTCAGTAATGTTGTTAGAGGTGCTGCTATTCTCCCATAATTCTTAACAAACTTGCGATAATACCCTGTCAACCCAGGAAATCGTCGCAGATGCTTTATGGATGTGGGAATTTTCCATTCCTTAATGGCTTTAATTTTGCTAGGGTCTACCTTAACTCCTTCATGAGATACAATATGACCCAAATATTCCACCTCCTGGACTCCAAAGAAACATTTGGATCTTTTTGCATATAATTGTTTCTCCTCCAATAGTTGTAGCACCCTGTCAACATGTTCAACATGATCCTCCCAAGACTTGTTGTAGATTAGTATATCATCAAAAAATACTAACACAAATTTTCTAAGGAATGGTTTGAAAATTGTATTCATCAAACTTTGAAATGTTGAAGGTGCATTGGTAAGGCCAAAAGGCATGACCAAAAATTCATAATGACCCTCATGAGTTCTAAATGTTGTTTTCGGAATGTCTTCAATCTTCATTCTGATTTGATGATACCGTGAATGAAGATCCAACTTGGTGAAGTAAATTGATCCATGCAATTCATCCAGTAATTCATCAATGACAGGAATGGGGAACTTATCTTTAATAGTGAGCTTGTTGAGCTCCCTATAATCCGGAAACATGTGCCATGATCCATCCTTCTTGTGCACCAATACTACTGGATCAGAGAAAGAACTTTGACTTGGTTGAATTATACCAGCCTCTAGCATTTCTGCAACCATACGTTCAATTTCACTCTTTTGGAGATAGGGATATATGTACAGCCTGATGTTTGGAGGAACACTTCCTGGAATCAGATGAATAGTATGATCATGATCACGCATAGGTGGGAGACCTTTGGGAGCCTCAAATACCTTGGAATGATTGTCCACGACTTTTTGGAGATCTGGATAAATAGATGATTCTGATGTGGAAACATCTAGCGAACATAATTGTGCAATTACACCTCTTTGCTCATTGAAACACATGGTCCCATATATATATATATGTGTGTGTGTGTGTGTGTGTGTGTGTGTTGTGTGTGTGTGTGTGTGTGTGTATACTCAATTCCAAATAAAAAGACTTGTCAATAATAGATAATGTAGAAAAAAGAGAATATCTTAGTATATCTTGAAGAAAGAGGATTAAAATATCATGTTAAAACGATCCTTTGACTTAATTCTATTGGATACAAAATTATTATCTAGAAATGCAAAAAATAAAAATAAAAAATACCTATAGACATTGAAGGATACTCTAGAATTATACTATCCACACAATCTTCTCCTCCCTCATTATCTCTTCCTCAGTTACATGCACTATTATGAGAATTGAGTCATCAATGTTATAGCCAACAATTGCCAAGAATTTCTAACAGATGCTAGATAGTTCCAACACATGTTAGGCAAGCCAATACATGCCAAGTGATAAGGCATTCCAAGGTGTGCTAGTTGTTAGGGTGTGGTGCCAATGCATTGTAAAGAGTGTTAGGGAGTTCCAACAAACACAATGGAGCACTAGATTTAATTGCATGTAAATGAATGAACAAGTGTATGTAATAGGGAGTGTTACCCAGTTCTAAGTATGCTAAGAAGGGAGTGATAAGGTATGATAGGCAGTGCCAATGCATGTTAGAGTTATTGGGAACCATGTCGAGATGTACCAAATGACAAGGTGTGCAAATGTGTGTTAAGGAGTGTTCGTGGGTGATAGGGAAACATAAGGGAGCACTAGGCTGAAAAGCATGGAAATGGATGGATAAGATTGTGTGACAGTGAGTTTTAGTGAGTTTCAGGTGCGTTAAGGAGGGAGTGACATGGTATGTTAGGCAGTGTTAGGGCATGCTAGGGTGTCAGGAAGAATGTTTCCAAGATGTGCTAGGTTCTAAAGTGTGTCAATGCGTGCTAGGAAGTGTTACAAAGTGCCAGGGAAACAAAAGGGAGCACTAGGTCAAAATAATGCATGGAAATGAATGAATAATATTTTGTCACAAGAGGTGTAAGTGAGTTCTAGGTGTTCTACATATTCTGGGAAGTGATAAGGCATGCTAGAGTCTATGGAAACATGCCAAGATGTGCTAGGTGCTAGTGTGTGCCAATGCATGTTAGGGAGTTTTAGGGAGTGTTGCAAAAGCACAAGGGAGCACTAGTTTCAAATGCATGGAAATGAATGAATTCGAGTGCGTGATAGTGAGTCTCCGTGAATTGTAGCTATGTTAGGAAGGGAGTAACAAGGTATGCTAGGTAGTTCCAGGTAATCCTATAGTGCCAAGGTGACATGAAAATATTTTCCAGGTATTAAGGTGTGGAATGTGTGCCAGGGAGTGTTTGGGAGTGCCATGGAAACACAAGGGAGAACTATTTCAAACTGAATAGAAATAAAGGTTGAATGAGAGTGTGTGATACAGAGTATTAGTGAGTTTCAGATGTGTTAAGGAGGGAGTGACAAGGTTATATGCTAGGAAGTGCCAAGGCATGCCAGAGTGTTAGGGCATGTGAGGGAGTGCTAGGGTGTTCTAGGAAGTGCCAAAGCATGAAAGGGAATGCAGACGATGATAACACATGCTACAAAGTACCAAGGGATTGTTATGTGCCAAGTGCTATGGCATGTCAAGATGTAAGCTATGTTGCTCAATATTTTTATGCTCATGGTTGGACATGACCCTTGACTTGGTCACTTGTAACTTCTTATGTGGGATAAGTTGAAATTGTACATGAGTAGACTAAGATGAGTTATATTCAATTCTTAGGTGAACAAGGCATAGTCTAGGTGTAGTAACTGTAACTTGGTCATGTTATTGTAGTCGAGGCAAGACTTGGTTAGGTTCCCAAGTCCCTAAACAATTAAGGGTAGTTGTGAGGGGATGGAAACTAAGGAGTGCTGGGGCATTCCAAGGAATGAAAATACATGCTAGCACATGTCAGAAATTGTCAATTCATGTCGAGGTGTTTCAGGGAGTGACAGGGAATCAAAAGGGAGCACTAGGTCAAAATGCATGTAAGTGGACAAATAAAAGTGTGTTCCAAGGATTGTCATGTCTCAAGGACAAAGTATGTTAGGAGAAGTTTAGAATAGGACTTGTAGGAGTGGAACCTATGGGTACAATAGGGGGCTTGTCATATCAACTTTAGACAAAAGGAGACTTTGGGTTTGGCACAACATTTTTTTCCTATGACTTGTTTGGGTTCCCAAGTCATTAAAAAGGTAAGGCTATCTATGACTGCATGAAATCTAGGGATAGGGAAGGTGTGCGAGGGAATGCCACAAAGTACTAAGACATGCTACATAGCTTGAAGGAATGTTAAACATGCCAATACAAGCCAAATTCTGAGAGATGCCAAGATGTTGCAACTACCAAGGTATGGCACGAACGCTTGGTAGGGAGTGTTAGGGCCAAGTTCTATGGAAGCACAAGGGGCACTAGTTTCAAATGTACAGAGGTGAAGTTTCAATGAGTTCTAATTTTTCTAAGGAAGGAGTAACAAGGTATTATATGCAATACCAAGGCATGTTAGAGTGTTAGGGAAGCATACCAAGGTGCACCAAATAGTAAGGTGTGCCAATGCATGCTAAGGAGTGTTTGCAAGTTCCAAGGAATTGGCCAAGCTTTTGTAGTCAAGGCAAGACTTGGTTAGGTTTCCAACTATCAGAAAAAGTAAGATTAGTTGTGAGGGTGGGATAGCTAAGGAGTGTCATGGAATGCCACGGAATGAAAGGGCATGCTAATGCATGACATAAATGTGAATTCATGTTCAGGAGTGTTAGGGAGTGCCAAGGGAACACAATGGAAGAAATAGGTCAAAATTATTGGAAATAAATAAATAAGAGTGTGTGCCAAGGAGTGTTAGTGAATTCTAGCTGTCCCAAGGATCAAGTGTCTTAGGAGAAGTTCAGAATAGGATTTATAGGAGGGAATACTATGGTTATGAAATGGTATGGAAAAAGAAATTTCAGAGAGAGGGATACTTTGGGTTGGGTGTAACATTGTTTTTCTAATGAGTTGGTTATATTCCCGAGTTGCAAAAAGATTAAGGATGTCTATGAGGTCATGACAACTATGATGTGCCAAGGTGTTCAAGGGAATGTAAGGTTCCCAAGTGGTTGAAAAATGTAAGGATAATTGTGAGGGCATCAGTTCCAAGGTGTGATTCGAAATGCTAACATGTCTGAGATAGTGTGAAGGCATGTCAAAGATGCTAAGATGTGTCATGTGGTAAGGCATGCCAATATGTGCAAGAGTTTGACAATGCGTGACAATGAATGTTAACGAAACAAAAGGGAGAAAAAAGTTAAACTATAAGGAATTAACACATAATGGGGTTAATAAGTAATAAATTTATCTTGTCCATGAAAGACATGCTAGGCACACCAACAGTAGGTGCAAATAAGTGCCAAGTGCCAAATGTTAGTGAATTCTAAGTTCAAAATTTTCCTATGTTTCTTCTCATCTACTTTCCAAAACTTCGTCTCAAATAAATTCAATATTAAACCATTCTGAAGCATACCAAGTAATCTCAATGCATGCCAAACATGATAAGAGCTACCAAGCACCAACACGTGCCAAGTTCCAATGTGCATTAGAGAGTGTTATGCATGCTATGACTTTGTAGGGCATGTTGAAGAATGTAAAGTTGTGCTATAGAGTTCCAAAACATGTTCATGACTCTGAGGGAGTACCAGGACAACATAAGTGAGTATCATGTCCAAATTCATGAAAGTTAATGAATATGAGGGTGTGTGAAGGAGTGTCCGTAAGTACTATTTATGATGTTAAGGAGGGAGTGACAAGGTATGATAATCACGGCTAAGGCATGCTAGGGAATATAAGGGAAACTCATGAAGTGATAGAGTTTGATAGATATTTCTAAGGTGTGCTAAGATGTGCCAAATAGAGTTAAGGCCTGCCAACACATGTCAGGTGCCAAGGCATGCTAGGATGTGTAGGGTGCCAAGGTATGCCAATATGTGTTGATGGGTGTTAAGGCAAAAAATGGAAAAACTGAGACAAAATTCAAGGAAATGAACACATAAGATGATTAGGGAGTCAATACTTTATCTTATTCAAAAGGGGCATACTAAGCACACTAATAATAGGTTCGAATACATGCCAAGTGCTAATGTATATCAATGCATGCTAAGGTGTTCCAAGGCATGCTAGGGACTATAGGGCATGTCAGCGCATGCTACAAGAGTGTTATGATATGCTAGAGCATGTCTTAAAATATTGCTTGACTCTAAGCAGTATGGCCTTAGACACATAATGGAAAATTTCCACAACAGTGGTCTCAAATTGTTATGTTTTCACAAAAAGTATAAAAACAAGAACATATCATCATCAAAAACACATTGGAATCATCAATGGTGACGAATAGTTTTTGACCATCACCAAAAGTAATAAAAAGAGCATCAATGAGTTTCAATAAAAAAAATTCACTAAAAGTGTCATTGAATATCACTTTCATGAAAAACCTTCAAGGACAATCAATATACATCACTTTTTCAGGACTGTTAAAATATGTGACATTGGTGATGCATCTTAAAGTTTTGTCACATGCATGAGCCTTACCAATGACATTTTTTTGCTATATTCAAACTTTTAATTGAAGGGAGGAGGAGAAAATAACACTCTACTACTGGCTTGGATTAATAGCATATGTCTAACTGAACCTGTCAGAGAGAAATGTTTGGTGTATTTCTAACCACTCATAGAGATGCCTTAGGTGAAATTATTGTTTCATGTGATATCCCTGATATAGATGCCTTATGTGCAATTATTTTTTCCAAATTTTCTCTAAGAGACCTCCAAAAATATTACTTTCAAATTGCCATTAAAAAGTTAGTGTGCAACATTATGATTTCAAGGAATCTCGTTCATAGGTAAGTATTCAATGTCTTAACTTTAAATAATGTTTGAAACAATTATCTATATAATATTAATATAAAGAAAATTAGTATTATTGTAAAACATTTAATTAAATATTTACCTAATCAGATTTATAATTTAATCTTATTGTATTTGTTTCTAAATATTCAGTAAGTCATCACCAAAAATATTGTTATCAGATTTCAATTAGAAATTTTATTGTATAAGCGTGGAGCATTATTATTGCAAGGAAGAAAGGTTCAACATTTTATTACTCGAGAATGGTCTTAACTACATGCCAATGTTAATGAATGGAGTCTAACTCATGGTAATTATTTAAGGAAGATATGGCCCTTGGAATAACTCACTAGTAGTGTATAAGGTACGAGATGCCTCTATGTATTTCGTAATTAACTTTTTTCTTGTTTAATTAGATCCAAGGAAGAAGAGATATTAACCAAGGAGAAGCAATTTTAATAATAATTATTATTTTAGATCAATTATTTTAGAAAAGTAATTGTAACATTTAGAATCATATTAATGATAGATTTAAATTTATTATATTATAGTAATAGGGGTGGTTAACTTAGTGCATTCATTTTGTTTATTTGATGTTTTAATACATTTTAGTGATGTTTTTACACTTGTCATAAATCTTGAGCAAATAAATTTTCACTTTATCTAATTATTATTTATATAATATCATTTTCATGAGAGTGACAACAATATGGTTTAGGTTTCTAGATGTGAGTGTAATAAGTATATTATTCCAACTTAAACCATAGGTTTACTGTTTTGAATAGAAGAACAAAATGAAATATAAGGATGCATATATAATTGAGAATATATTCCCAGTTTCACAAAAATTTGTAGAGCATAAGTATAATGAAATAGGCGATGCAATCATTAATCTTAAAAGTATGTGGCATGGAGCTATGAAAAACACATAAACCTCTAAAAAATATTGGTTTAGATGTTCGGGTATTTACTTAATCAGTAGATAATCCAACTAATCATTTTCTTTAAAATAAACTCAAATATATATGAGCATACCTTGTTTTGAAAATAGATTCCTTTCCAAACCAAATAATATTGGACCATTACTACGTTTAGAAAAATAATAGTATGTGAAACTTAAGTAATTTATTATGATATATGAGCATGCACCATCCCCAAAAATCTTGGAACATAGTATGGAAATAATATTTTAGGAACAATTGAGACACGACATGTAAATTATTATGATTTTAGTTTTACTTTTCACTAAGGTGTCTCCTTTATTGGAATATCGATGGTAGCAAAAAATGTATGCAAAAAATTGAGGAGCGATATTTTTCTATTATTATATTGTCTTGTGTTACTATTATTTATATTATATTTTTTTCCGGACGAAGGCGGGCGAATATGATACTCTACTATTGGCTAGGATGAACAATATCTTCCAAACCCAAACTCATAGAAAAATATGTTCGATGTAATTAATTCCTAAGCCTTCACAGAGATACCTCAGGTGTAGCTACTATTTCATGTCCAACCTTTCATAGATATTCTCTAGGTGTAATTATTGTTTCCAAATTTTCATTACATGACCACTAAAAATATTACTTTCAAATTTCCATTAAAAATTTAGTATTCAAAATTATGATTTTCAGAGAATAATGTTCAGAGCTACATGCAAGATCTAACTTGAGTTGAAAGCTTCACATTTTGGAGGGAAGTATTCAATGTGTTAAAATTAAGTAACATTTGAAATGTTTAGCCATATAATACAAACATAAAACTAACTAATCTTAATATAAAGTATATCATTAATCAATTATCTAATTTACTTTATAGTTTATTACTATTGTATTTTTTTCCTAATATTCATTAAGCTGCAACAAATAATATTGTTCTCAATATTTTACAACAATTGTGTATTATATGTATAGAGCCTTATCACTGTGAAGTCGAAAGGTTCAACTTTATATTACTCAAGGATGGTCTTAACTACATGCTAATGCTAACAATTTTCAGGGAAAACTCCACCACGTGGAATGACCCGTTATTCGTCTATAAGGTGTCGTATCCCTCTGGGTTTTCAATCATTATCTTGTTTTCTTTTTCATTGCGTCTTAGGAAGATGATATATTAGCCACGAAGAATTAATTTTAATAATAATTATTATTGTATATCAACTATTTTAGAATAATAATTGTAATGTTTAAAATTATATTAATGATAATTTATAGTAATAGAGGTAGTTAAATTAGTACATTAATTTATATTAATTGATATTTTAATACATTTTAGTGATGTTTTTAGACTGTCAAAAATCTTAAGTGAATAAATTTCAATTCTATCTAATTATCATTTAGATAATAACAATTGTCTAGTAGTGAAATTAGTATGGTTTAGCTTTTTATATAGGACTGTAACTAGTATATTATTCCACATTAAACCATAGATTTAATTTTTGAATAAGAAGAAAAAATTGAAATATAGGGATGCATATATAATTGCTCATACATTGAAATTGTTACCAACTATTTATATGCTCTAAATGTTAGACTAATGTTAGATTATTTCCTTATTGAGTAGATAGTCTAAATCATCATTTCCTTAAAGAGAAAATCCATATATGAATGAGCATACCTTATTTTGAAAATAAATGGCATGCCATACCAAAAATTATTTGGGCATTTCTACATTTAGGAAAGTAATAATATGTTAAAGGTAAATAGCTTATTATAATATATGAGCATGTATCATCATCGAGAGGGTTTGAAGCAATTATGGAAATTAGTTTTGTTATAGTTCGACTTTATCACTAAGCTTTCACCTTTATCATAATATTCATTGGTATCAAAAAATGCATGCTAAAAATATTTGAGTGAGGATTTTCCAAACACTCTCTTGTAACTATTATTTATATTATATTTTTTCCTCAATGTATATCATTATGGGACCCCATATTAAAATCAACACCATGTTGTGCGACTTTATAATGAATGTGCTTTGGTCACTATGAATGCATCAACCATAGAATTGATCACCAACATTACAGAGAAAATAATAATGTAATAAAAAATTTAAATCATCCATGAAACAATATAAAAGTAAGGAATGGAGAGCGATTTATTTTCATTTGATTACCAATTGAATTGATATAAATAAAAAATGGACATGACACTCTGTAAATGAGTCAACATTGCAAAGGAAGTAATACAAAATTGTGATGTAGAAACTTAAAAGTCCGAAATCTATTGCCAATACTAGACAAGAGAATACTTGAAGTTGTTTGAGACAATTAGACTTGTTTTAGAAATAAGCAGAAAATTATATCATGACATATTGACTAGCAGAAGAAAACAAGCCATACAACTTATTATGTAGCTCATTTACCTTGATTTAGCGTAAATGCAAATAAAACTAATATTGAATCTTTAGCATAATGTAATTATATATTTATTCAAATAGATACATCAAATATCTATGTCAAAACATTAGCAACTCATAACGAAAGTGAAATAGAATTAGTAAGTGGAATACATTGCATGATTTTCAATTATATTTCATGGGTTGGTCAAACATAATGTTTTATAGGATCGTGCAAGAAGAAACCACACTATTACAATTGATGGTATGATATACAAGTCTTAAAAGATGTAGTTAAGGAAAGGTCAGTGGATTCAAACAACCTACATCAATGCACATTTACAAATGGTCAGATCCACAATTTTTTAGACCATATATATTGACTGAATTCAAAATATGATTAAGGAATTGTGTAAGTACGTAAAGTTTACAAATGCACTTATGAAATAGTTCAAGATATGTATATTAAAATCCTTATATAAATTTATATGAAGTAAAAAATATTTAGAAAATAGAGTTAGAGGTTCTTCATCCCTTCTCCATGATCACATTATCAAGAAAAATTATGTTGAGATTCTCAAATATTTGAAAGAAAGGGGAAAATGAAAAATATGGGTATGCCTTGTATGAATACCTCATGAAACCTATTTCAGTATTAATAGAAAAAAGTTTTTATATGTGGATAGACTTACTTTAATTCTTTCCTACCATGGATGTCATACCATTAATAATGAGACATCTAGAATAACAAAAAGAAACCCATAATGACCCTAAACTCCTGACATGAAGTGTAAAAGGAGTTGAACAAATAATCCACATTTGAAAGTCCCAAAGATAGTTCGACCCTTAACTTAAATTGGGTATGTATAGACTAAATGATGTAAATCAAATATACATGTCCAACATTTTGTAACTCACCAATAATGTAAAATAGAGTGCAAATGATTCACGTATTATTCACAACTTGATAGAATATATGTTTTCATAGGATCATATAATCTTGAGTCGTGCTATTAGAAAAGATAATGTGAGATCCAAGTATGAAAATATGCGACTAATGAAGAATACTTGTATTGAAGCAATGTAGACCAATGAAAATTTGGATAAGATTCAATGTATAGAATTATATATAGATTCGTCTTGAAGAAATAATACTTAAAGAAAAACTTGAAAGCTAAACATGGTCATTCTCCAATTTCCTAGATCTTTTGTTTGTATCAAAACATAATCCTTTTTAACATTAATAACATGGTTGTACTGAAATATTAAAAATACTAATTATCGCTAAGATGAAGTTATTTGACATGAGTAATTTTACGAACAATAAGGAATTGGTGAATTTGAGCATTATAATATTTAGGAAAATGTGTGGGTTAAATGAATATAGGTTAAAATATAACAATGCCATATAATAAAAGTTAGACAACTTTTCCTCAAGGATTCTTTCAATGTCTATGAATATCTCTCACACTAAATATGAGTAATGCTTCCTAAAACTATTTTTGAATTATATAGAACAAATTCCAATCATGTCATAAATTCACATGGATGCTCTCTTTTAGATTTAGGTTACTCTATCTTCAATTTATATCACACATGTCCATAATCACGATTAGTATATAAATTTTCATATTAAGGAACCCCTTACCATTATCTTTGGTCTTGCAAAACCGAAAACTAAATTGAACACTTACAAAATATGCCTTCTTTTTTGAAAACGTGCGGTCAATTTAATCTTATAAAAAATACACCTTAAATCATATTCTCCACAAAAAATGAGAGCATCTCCATGATATTTTATGAAACACTCATGATTATTTATAGCACATAATGCAACACACAAAAAAGAAAGGGAATTATCCTTTTGATCATTTCTATTTTAATATCACAAAATGAAACATGTGAATTGGTAGAAAACAATTGTTGTTTATTTATTAAAGAACTAAAATCTATGCAACTTACCAATACCAAGATTCTCATATTGTAGTGAGGTTCTACAAAGAAAAAAGAAAATAGGTTTATCGTAATACTTTGAACCATTATTTGAAAACAAGATATCACATACTAGTACTTTTGTTTATGATAATGGATTTAGTAACACTTCTATTACTAAAATCTTTCTTCCATATAATGCCAAAAAATTACTAAAATGATGATTTATAGTGATAACCCTTACTATTGAAAAGGAAATCCATAGAAACAAGGCTTTCTCTCCCTATATAATGACTAAATATCCAATTGGCCTTCATTTTTAGAGTCCCAAGTTTTTACTAAGGGATTTGTCCAACTATCTCGAAAAAGGTTGTTTTCTAAGCTATTTTTTTTGCATTTTATAGAACCAAGGCTTTATGGAAATGATTTATCACATGGTTTTGATTCACAAGTTATTTGGTTTGAATATATATATATTTGCATTTTCATGATGTTAAATATATCTCACAATTTTAAAACTTTACAAGTTAAAAAAATAAAAAAAAATGTACACTCAAACACTATTATATTAGGAGTTGACTATATACTTACTAAATTTTGCATGTTACATGTAGATGTACTTAATACTATATGATTTTGAGCAAAATATAAACATATATATAATTGTATATAAATTCATTTTTAATAAATAAATAAATAATAATATATAATAAAATTTGTAAGATATAGTATTGTACTAAATATTGAAAAAAATAAACACTAAATAAAATGAGAAAATACAATTAAATTTAAAAATAATTAAAGAAATTCAGAGTTAATAGATATTACATCATATTTGTTCTAAAAAAAATCAATAAAAATAATTAAATACATACAAATAAAATTAGTTATTTGTAACTTATTTGTATAAATAAAACAAAATAATATAAAATAATATAATTAAATTTAAAAACAAATATGAATAAATTAGTAACATAAATTAGTGATAAATTGTATGTTTTTTTTTAAACCAAAGATTAAAATATCATAAAAAATTAGTGATAAATCATGTTTCTTTTTTAAAACAAAGATTAAAAGATCTTTAAATTGAAAACAAATTGAGAAAGAGAATAAAACTCATTAAATTCAAAACAAATTTAGAAAAACGTGAAGATCTATAACTGACAAATTGACACATTTAGAAAAGCAATATAACATTTAACTGACTGGTAAAAAAATCATGGATAAAGCGAACCGTTGCAATACTATCCAGTTGGCAGAAAAGCATGCAAGAAGTTAGTGGTTGCTATCTGGTTTTAGATGCGAGTAATTTAATCCTATATTCGTTGAAAGGACGCGGAAGAATATATATATCAACTCTTATATCTCTTCTTTACATTATTTATAACGTTAACTCTTCCTCGACTTCCAGTGGAGCAGATCATAGGCAACCAGATCAATCCCTTCCGGTGGAGAAGTTCAATGGTTAATGAGCACTTCTCTTTTTGCCCTTTGATTTTCTGAGAAGCCCTTAATTTCTTCGGAAATAGTTCAGCAATTTTAATCTCTTCATGATCGGAGGCAAAGGGTAAAGGCAATCAAATCGTCCAGCGGAGAAGTTCAATGATTGATGATCACTTCTCTTTTTTCCCTTTCATTTTCTGAAAAACCCTTGATTTCTTTGGAAATAGTTTAGCAAGTTTAACCTCTTCCTCCATCTATGTTTTGTTGGGCATATTACTGTAGGTAGCCTCGGCTTCCGGTGGAGAAGATCAAAGGTAACCAGATCTTCCGGCGGAAAAGTTCAATGGTTAATGATTACTTGTCTTTTTTCCCTTTGATTTTCTGAGAAGCCCTTGATTTCTTTTAGTCTATAACCTTTCCATTGCAAATATTTACAGAATGGAAGAAGTAGGGAAATGCTCGTGGCTACAGATTCAAAAAATGAAATCGAGTTACTGGTATGTATGGATCTAGCTTCTCTTTCAACAGGTTACGCTGGATGCGACTAGTTTTCCTCAGCTCCATGTATCTATCTGCTGGTTTGAATTAATTTATTTTTGGATTGATAATGGATTTACTATGGCTTTCTAGTCATTTAATTCATCTATCGTGTAAATTAATACTCTGTATTAGTTTTATTGTGAGCTTAACCCATCTGCCTCTCTTTAGGAATTAATCTGGGCATATTATTTTTTTATTTAATTAATATTTCTTTAATTTGTGGAGGTTTAATGTGCCTCTATTTCAATGAATTCAAAAGAGCTTACGAAATTTATGGATCTGCTTTAAATCTAGAACCATCTGTATTATCGAGTTACTGATCTGCATATGCTTGTAATTTAACTGGCTCTCTTTCATACAATTTCGAATGAATCAGTATCATGATTGCCTGAGCTTGGCTTGTGCCAGCAACGCCATCCTCGGCTTCTTGATGGCAATGTCGCCGAATTTCTGGGTTTATTTGATAATCCGTACTTGGATAGCATGCAGTGGCGTAGGTTTATCGTCATTTGTTTTGGCGACGGAGCCCGTGGGTCCCTCCCGAAGAGGTCCAGTAGGCATGTCGCCATAGGGTAGCTCTCATCTCCACTCCCTCCGCCTTGTATTGCCTCTTCGTTCTGACGGCAATGTCGCCTAATTCCTCGGTGTATTGAAGAAAGCACATGTGTAGCTTATATTCCTTTGGCCACCCCCGCTTCAGTAAGCATGTCGGTAACTTATACATCCCCGCTTCACGCCACCCCTGCTCCAGTGGGCATGTCGGCCTTCGACTCCTATTCCTTCGGCATAGGGTTGCTCTCTTCTCCATTCCCTCCGCCTTGTATTGCCTCTTCGTTCCAAAGAGAGCGTCTCACGCGTATCCAAGATGAGAATAGCCCTCCTTTCGAACTTGTCGACCATAATTGCTTTCAGAGAATATGCAGGAAACTCTCCAATTCCATTAAGGAAAACGCTCAGATATAAATTGCAAGCCAGCCATATCTATCCCATCGCGAAAGCCAGCTAGTCCTGAGCGTAAAGGGCGCCTTGAAAACGTCCACAAGGCTTCTGATGAATCGCCAGCGTCATTGGCATCTTTTAGGTCCCCGTCCAAGGCCAACGAAACTCCAGCTGGTATTGACTTCCGGTTCTTGGACGATAACACTACTGGACCTCTTCTGGAGGGACCCATGGGCTCTGTTTCCAAAACAAAGGACGATAGACAGAGTATCAAATAAACCAAGAAATTAGGCGACATTTCCGTCAAGAAGCTGAGGATGGCGGCAAGCTCAGCACTCCCTTGGAATTTCGAATGAATCACTATCATGATTTGATAAACAACGAGTTTAGTCGTATTCGTATTCGTATTCGTATTTATCGCTGACATCTCCATTTGAGGACACCTAATATTTAAAGTTGAAAGTCGCATGCCTATGTGCGTATAGAGTTTCCTTTTTGAGGTTGCTTTCATTGTTTTCACAGTCATAGTCTTTTTTGGAAGTAAAATCGATAAGCGTTTTTTCACCTCCAATTCCATTGTTTTCCGAATCATATATATACACAATGTTTCAATTTATTTCAATGTATGTTTTTTCAGTAATTTAAGTGAGCCAAAATTTGTTACATGTAAATGATAGTATCTTTTTTATGAAAATATTTTGAATAACCTATAAAATTTATATTTCAATAATTCATATTTTTTCAATAAATATTTATTTAATTTTTTATACAGTTTTATTTACTAAAATAAGAAATAAGGAATTTTATTTTTCTTTAATTGATATAAAATTGTCTTTTTTAAAAGTGTGCTCTCAATAAAGTAAATTGTCTTTTTATAATTTCCTAAACATTAATATATTTCATATGATTTATTTTTATATTTTTTAATAATATAATATATAAATTTTATAGTAGTGATTTTGTTTTTTAAAGTGTTTTCTTTTTTATAAATTTATTAATTAATTACTTAACTGAACCATATTTTTATATATGTTTTCGTTGTATATTGAAAAATTATTTTTATTATAGAATTTATATTATGTAAATATGTTTTCAATAAACATAAATTTCTATTTTGTAACTTTCTTAATAAATCCGTTACTTATGTTTACTACTTTTTATGTGAAGTTCTTTCACTTTCATGCATGATGTATATTTATAATATACATTGAGATTTAGGGTCTAGGTTTGGCTAGTTTAGTGTAGGTTAGGCTAGAGTGGGGTGGGATAGGCTAGGTAAGGCTAGACTATTTAGGCTAGGCTAGGCCAAGTTAGTTTAGCTTAGACTAGGCTACTTTAGGCTAGAGTAGGATAGGCTTGCTTAGTTTAAGCTAGGCTAGGCTAGGTTTGGCCAAGCTAGGCTAGGCTAGGTTAGTCCAAGCTAGTTTAAACTAAGCTAGGAAAGCTTAGTTCAAGCTAGTGTATGTCAAACTAGGCTAAGCTACTTTAGGCCATGCTAGGCTAGGTTAATTTAAGTTATGCTAGGCTAGGCTAGGCTATGATACGATAGGCTAGGCTATCTTAGGTTAGGCTAGATAATCTAGTTTAGGATAAAGTTAGGTGAGGCTAGTTTATGATAAGCTACTTAAGGTTATGCCAGGGTAGGCTAGATTAAGGTAGGATAGAGTCGGCTAGGGTAGGCTTGGATAAGCTAGGCTTAGGATAGGCTAGGCTAGGCTAGGTTATGCTAGGGTAGGGTAGTCTAGGTAGGGTAGGATAAGGTAGGGTAGGGTAAGGTAGCCTAGGTAAGCTAGGTAGGTTAGGCTAGGCTAGGCTAGGTACGCTAGGTAGGGTAGGATAGGTAGGGTAGGATAGGTTTGGCTAGGTGAGGTAGACTTGGCTAGGCTAGGTGGGGTTGGCCAGGCTAGGGTATGGTAGGTTAGGTTAGGTTACGTTAGGCTAGGCTAGGCTAAGTTAGGCTAGGCTAGGCTAGGTACACTAGGCTGGGCTAGGGTAGGTAAAGGTAGGCTATGCTAGGCTAAGTTAGGCTAGGGTAGGTTAGGGAGGCTTGGTAAGGGTAAGATATGCTAGGGTAAGGTAGGGTAGGCTATGTTATGGGAGGGTAGGGTAGGGTAGTGTAGGCTAGGCTAGGCTAGGTAAGCTAGGGTAGGCTAGCATAGGCTACAGTAGGTTAGGTAGGATAGGGTAGGCTAAGCTAGTGTAAGATATGGTAGGCTAGGGTAGGCCAAGGTAGGGTAGGCTAGGTTATACTAGTATACGGTAGGGAAGTGTAGGCTAGTTAGGCTAATCTTGGGTAGGGTTGGATAGGTGAGGCTAGGCTAGGGTTATGTAGGTTAGGATACGCTAGGCTAGGCTAGGATAGATTAGGCTATGCTAGGCTAGGGTAGGATAAGGTAGGCTAGGGTAGGCTAGGATAGGGTAGGCTAGGCTAGGCTAAGCTAGGTTAGGCTAGGTAGGCTAGGGTAGGCTAGGCTGGGATAATGGTTTGACATAAGCTAGGCTTAGGATATGGTAGGCTAGGCTAGATTATGCAAAGGTAGGTTAGGTAGGCTAGGACAAGCTGGGTTATGGTAGGCTAGGTAGGGTAGGCTAGTGCAGGTTAGGGTAGGCTATGCTCGGGTACATTCGGCTAGATTATGTTGGGCTAGGGTAGGCTAAGTAGGTTAGGTAGGCTAAGCATGGTAGGGTAGGGTAGGGTAGGCCATGGTAGATTAGGGTAGGTTAGGCTAGGCGAGGCTAGGCTATGGTAGGGTAGGTTAGGCTAGCTAGGCGAAGTTTTGGTAGGATAGGATAGGAAAGGCTAGGCTAGGCTTAGGTAGGTTAGGATACCCTAGGCTAGGATAGGTTAGGCTAGGGTAGGATAGGGTAGGCTAGGGAGGGTAGGCTAGAGTACGATATGCTACCGTAGGCTAGGCTAGCATAAGATAGACTAGGCTAGGTTAGGCTAGGCTAGGCTAGGTTAGGCTAAGGTAGGCTAGGCTAGGGTAGGTTGGATAGGCTTGGGTTAGGTAGGCTAGGATAAGCTTAGGATAGTGTAGGCTAGGCTAGGTTATGTTAGCGTAGCCTAGGTAGGCTAGGATAGGCTACATTATGCTAGGCTAGGTAGGTTAGGCTAGGCTAGGCTAGGTAGCCTAGGGTATGGTAGGCTAGGGTAGGGTATGGTAGGCTAGGCTGGGTTAGGATAGGTAGCCTAGGGTAGGGTAGGCTACGATAGGCTTTGGTACGTGAGCCTAGTCTAGATTAGGCTAGATGAGATTAGCCGAGATTAGGCTAGGCTAGATTAGAGTAGGCTAGACTAGCTTAGAGTAGATTAGGCTAGGCTAGATTAGCCTACAATAGGTTAGATTAGGCTATGCTAGGCTAGGCTAAGTTAGGTTAGGATAAGCTAGATTATGCTAGTCTAGATTAGGCTAGATTAAGCTAGATTAGGCTAGACTAGGCTAGGATAGATTAGGCTATGTTAAATTTGGCTAGATTAAGTTAGGATAGGCTTGGTTGTATTGAGCTAGGCTAGATTGGGGTAGGTTAGATTAGGCAAGGTTAGGATAATCTAGACTAGGCCACGCTAGACTAAAACCTAAACCCCAAACCCCAAACCCTAAACCCTGAAACCTAAGCATTTTATGATATATAAAAAAAACATTGTAACTTTTATTTAAGTGTTTATTAAAAGAATTTACTAAGGTGTTATAAAACCTAAACGCTAAACCCTAATCATTTAATAACATTATGAAAAGTGTTTTGTAACCTTTTTGAAGTGTTTATCAAAAGCTCTTAATAAAGTTTAATAAACTCTAAAACCTAAAGCCTGAACCCTAAACCCCAAACCCTAAGCCCTAAACGCTAAACCCTAAAACATAAACACTAAACCCTAAATAATAAACCCTAAACCCTAAATCCTATAAACTAAACCCTAAACTGTAGGAATTTTATAACATTTTTAAAAGCGTTTTGTAACCTTTATTTAAGTGTTTATTAAAATAATTTACTAAATTGTCATAAAACTTAAGCCATACACCCTAAAACCTAACCCCAAAACAAAAACCCTAAACCTTAAACACCAAGCCCAAAACCCTAAACCATAAACCCTAAGAATTTTATGACAGTTTAAGAAGAATTTTGTAACTTTTATTCAAGTGTTTATTAAAATAATTTACTAAAGTGTTATAAACCCCAAACCATAAACACAAAACCCTAAACACTAAATACAAAAACATAAACACTAAACCCCAAAACCTAAACCCTAAACCGTAAACCCCAAACCCCAAACCCTAAACTGTAAACCGTAAACCCCAAACCCCAAACCCTAAACTGTAAACCGTAAACCCTAACCATTTTATAATATTTTAAAAAATGTTTTGTAACTTTTATTTAAGTGTTTATTAAAATAATTTACCAAAATGTTGTAGACACTATACAATAAACCTTAAACCTAAACCTAAAACCCCAAACCTTAAACCATAAACCTTAAACCCTAAATCCTAATCATTTTATAACATCTTAAAAAGTATTTTAAAACTTTTATTTAAGTGTTTATTAAAATACTTTACTCATTTCCTATAAACCCTAAACCCTAACCTCTAAACCCTAAAACCTAAATCATAAACCCTAAACCCTAAACCTTAAACCTTAAACCCCAAATCAATAAAATTAAACCCTAAGCATTTTATAACATTTTAAAAAGTGTTTTGTAATTTTTATTTAAGAGTTTATTAAAATAATTTACTAAAATGTTCTAAACCCTTAACCCTAAATTGTTAACCACAAACTGTAAACCCTAAACTGTAAACTCTAAACCTGAAACCCGAAATCCTAAACCATGAGCATTTTATAACATTTTAAACCCAAAAACCAAAACCCTAAAGCCTAAACTCTAAACCCTAAGTATTCTATAACATCTTAACAAACGTTTCCTTACTTTTGTTTAAGACTTTATAATAAAAATTTACTCAAGTGTTATAAACCCTAAAGCCTAAACCATGAGAATTTTATAGAATTTTAAATCCTAAACCCTAAATTCTAAGGATTTTATAACATTTTAACAAGTGTTTTTTAACTAAACCCTAAACCGTAGGCATTTTATAATATTTTTAAAAGCATTTGGTGACTTTTATTTAAGTGTTTGTTAAAAAAATTTACTAAATTTTTATAGACCTTAAACCATACATCCTTAAACCTAACCCCAAAACCTAAACTCTAAATCCTAAAGCCCAAGTCCTAAACTGTAAACTATAAACCCTAAGAATTTTATAACAATTTAAGAATAATTTTGTAACTTTTATTTTAGTGTTTATTAAAGGAATTTACTAAAGTGTTGTAAACAATAAACCATAAACACACAACCCTAAACCCTAAACACAAAAACATAAACCCTAAACCCCGAAACCTAAACCCTAAACGGTAAACCCCAAACCCCAAACCCTAAACCGTAATCCGTAAACCCTAACCATTTTATAAGATTTTAAAAATTGTTTTGTAACTTTTATTTAAATATTTATTAAAAGCATTTTCCAAAATGTTACAGACCCTATACACTAAACCCTGAACCTAGACCCAAAACCCCAAAGCTTAAACCGTAAACCATAAACCCTAATCATTTTATAACATTTTAAAAAGTATTTTGAAACTTTTATTTAAGTGTTTATTAAAAGCCTTTACTAATTTCTTATAAAACCTAAACCCTAACCTCTAAATCCCAAACCCTATACCCTAAATCATAATACCTAAACCCTAAACCTTAAACTCTAAACTCCAAATCGAGAACATTAAACCCTAAGCATTTTATAACATTTTAAAAATCATTTTGTAATTTTTATTTAAGTTTTTATTAAAAGAATTTACTAAATTGTTATAAACCCTCAAACCTAAACTGTAAACCACAAACCCTAAATCCTAAAGCCTAAACTCTAAACCTGAAACCCTAAAACATAAATGATAAGCTCTAGACCCTAAACCCTAAACCCTAAACACTAAAACCTAAATGCTAAACTCTAATAATTTATAACACTTTAGAAAACATAGTGTAACATATATTTATGTGTTTATTAAAATCATTTACTAAAGTGTTATAAACCCTAACCCCTAACCTCTAAACACCAAAACCTAAACCGTAAACCCTAAGCATTTTATAACATCTTAAAGAAATTTCTAACTTTTATTTAAGTCTTATAAACCTTAGACTCTTAACCCTAAACCCTAAGAAATTTATAACATTTTAAAAATTGTTTTTTAAATTTTTTTTAAGTGTTTATTATAAGAATTTACTAAAATATCATAAAACCTAAACCATAAGTATTTTATAGCATTCTAAAAAGAGTCTTGTGACTTTTACTTAAGTTTTTATCAAAGTAATTTACTAAGGTGTTATTAAACCTTAAACGTAAAACCTAAACCCTAAACTATAAACCGTAAACTGAAAAGCCTAAACCCTAAATGCTAAACCCTAAGCCTTTTATAACGTTTCAGAAAGCGTTTTGTAACATTTATTTAAGTATTTATTGAAACAATTTACTAAACTGTTATAACCCCTGGACCCTAAACACTAAACCCTAAACCTTAAACCCAAAACCCTAAACCATATACCTTATACCCGAAAACCTAAACCCTAAGCATTTCATAACATTTTAAAAAGTGTTTTGTAACTCCTTTTACATGTTTATTAAAAACCCCAAACCCTAAACTGTAAATCACAAACCCTAATCATTTTAGAACATTTTCAAAAATGTTTTGTAACCTTTATTTAAGTGTTTATTACAATAATTTACCAAAATGTTGTAGACCCTATACAATAAACCCTAAACTTAAACCCC
>APFE031093277.1:0-39017 GCA_000404065.3 Pinus taeda
AGAAACACATTCTAAAATCTTTTAGATGTCTATAGAAAAAAAAATTGTATTTTCACTTAGGAATGTGAGATAAATAATTCTTATACTTTTTAATAATACTACAACCTAGCACTTGAATAAATTATTTGAATGTCCATATTAGCTAATATATAAGAAGAAAGTTAAAAATAAACAAATGTAAAACATTATAAAATATTCCAAGTCCAAAGAGAAATAGTAATTGAAAATATAAAAAAAACAAATTACTTATTTTGTAATAGGAAAATGCATAATTCATTCAAATTATAATATGAAATTGATATTTGACATTTACAAATATTATTAATAATAAAAAAATTCAATGTAGGCCACAAATAAAATTATTAAAATCCCTACTTTGAGAAAAAGTCCAATGTAATATATGATCATAGATTAGGTGAAATCAAGACCTGCTTGGGAATTAGCCCAAGCAAGAAGATTCCATTCAAGTTCAATATGTTTTTGAATAAAAACCTAACCCACTTGAGGGACAATAAAATACTTAGGCTTCCATTTAAATCCTAATAATTACACGAAAGATGATTGGGCCTATTTAATTGCAAATAGTGAATGAGGAGTCAGGATCTAGTATACTCGACAACTCTCATGGGAAGAGAGGCATTGTTTGTGCAAGGAAGTTATTGTAGCCATCACAATATACTTGGTATCACTAGCCTGGAATTCAAAATGGATCTTAAACAAGAGAAAGAGAATCTCCTTAGATACTTATGGGCTAGGAAAAAAGATTGTATACCCTTCTCCCTCACTACTAGGCCATCCATATCCAATTCAAAAGCATTATGGGGTTGGCGATTAAAGAAACTATCTTGGTTCTCCATGGAATTGGTAGCTAAAGGAGTTTGGAAGTTGGTTAAATGGCAAGGCCTTTGGGCATTGGTAATGGAATCTAAATACATCAATCCCTTCTCCCTAATGAAAAGGATCAAATCCCCTACAAAGGCTGAAAATAATGGCTTTATAGTATGGAGGCTCATTATAAATGCAACAAATTTTATTCTAAAAGGGCTCAAGTGGTGTGTTGGAGATAGTTCACAAATCATTATCAGAAAGGACCCACCGATTGGTATAAAAAATGCATGTTTAGTATATAAGATTGTCATTAGATGCTAAATGAGAAATCACTTTCTGCTTATTTCAAATCTTTGGACGATCCAACCTCAATTGTGTATTTGGTATCATATATTAGAATTGCAAGGTTTATAGGTTGAAGAATGGGAGTGACCACAACCTTGCCTGAGCCTCATATCTCTCTCTCCGCTTGGGGATGAACTAATATACAATAAGTAGCTCCACATGGTTCATACATGCCAAATTTTGGATACTTGTATTGTGTTCTGTACTACTACATCGATTCTCCACCTACTCGGTGGGAAAAATACCTATGGAAATTCAAATACCACCTAAAAACAAAGTTGTTTGTGTGGTTACTATTTACGAAAAAAAAGCCCCATCTTGGGACATATTGTAGAGGAGGTATTTTCAATGACTTGCTAGACAATCACTTTGTCTCTCAAAGGCTACGTCCATTCATCACTTGTTTATACATTGTCCTTTTACTAGAAGAGCCTAGTCTCGTATAAAAAATATGATTCGTATTTGTTAGGATTGGTAGTGTCCCTTAGTACAAGTGGATAAATTGGCTTTGTCATAAACCAAAAGACTCCATAAAGGCCCTCCCACTCATGGCTTTTTGGTGTTTGATTGGAAATAAATGGAGCAATCATTGAGGACAAGGGTTAATTTTTCTTAATAGTGGCTTCGAAAATTTTCAACATTACAAATTCACTTCAAGTACACTCATAAAATAGCCTACTCATAATAGATAACACATCAAAAATGATAAGCCATAGGCCATATTTTGATGGGGATGCACAAATTTCCCCTCTCATGGGAGGTGGTAGTGGAAGACTATACATCTCCAATACACAATGCTTCTTTTTTTCATGTGGTAATTGAAACTCCACAAATAATTACGCAAATATTTTTTCTCTAAAGTTCCTATCACAACATGTTTAACATATGCATATTTTTGAGGCCTATGTCTACAAAAATTACATAAAAATTTATTTGAAGAACAACATATTTCTTTCCCTATATCAAAACATTTCTTTCAAATTGAGAAACTTTACTTATATATCTATTTCGCATGTGTATAGGGAACAAAACTAGAAATTCGATGACATTCAAATGGAGGATTGGTGTTGGCTTAATGTCAGTGACATATCCATGAGGTCAATGAAGTTTTGTACCAATTTCTCTTGTTATTCACCTTGACATGTCTAAATACACTTATCAACATGTTAGATTTTTTGGATACCATTGCTACATTTTCTTCATAGGAACTACTAGTTTTGGAATATGTTTACGGATTTTACATGGATACATTATATAGACACATCCCTTCAAAGTGAAGCAAAAATTTTATTGTAGATTCAAGATACATGAACTACTAGCTTTGGAATATGTTTATGGATTTTACATGGATACATCATACGAACACATCCCTTCAAAGTGAAGCAACAATTTTAATGCAGATTCAGGATATAGGAATATATGGATACTTCAAGGAAATCATGTGACTCAATTTTTCCTCTTTTATTTTATGTTCCATTCAAAGTTGGCTATGGGAACTATCTATTTTAGCACTGATGGGACAACTTTCTATCTACTGGACAAAATTTATGGGGGCTATAATCCCATAGAATGCTACAAGCATTAGGAATATTATTTTATTTCAAATTTGAAATGAAATACAACCTCTTTTTCCTTGGATAATATATATATATTATATAATAATAGGTATATATATTATATTATATATACTATATATAATATATATATATATATATATTACCGTTAAAATATTTCTAGAAGTTTTACTATTCTACATTTTAGTCTTTTTTGAGGTATACGTTTAGGTCAATTCATGTGAAATCTAGTAAACATTTTGATGGAATTACAAGTTTAAGTTGTATATTCTACCCAATCCAAGTATCCAATGGAATTTTCAAGGTATTGAATCTATTTATGCATTTTAAAATATAACTTAAATAATAAAAAATTGAGATGTATAGTATTAATCAATCTTACCAAAAATTTATGGGGCGTTAAGAATTTCTTGAGGTGCAAATTTTTTTCAAATATTGCAGTTCAAAAGAAGTTTACTTTTTAAGATATTTGATCCCTTGGACACTTACCACATATGTGGTTAAGATCGATATACACTCACAATTATAATAAAGAGAACAAGATCCATGAGGTGGCAATGTCATTACTTTTGCTTTTTTGTATAGATATATTTTATGTATGCGAGCTACATGTAGAAAATACACTAGACATGAGAGTGACATTGCCACCATGTGGCTCTTATATCAAAAAATGTAAAATACGATTATAAAAAAAATGTGCAGTAAAATTATAAGGATTAAAATAATATCTAAGAAAAAAGAAACTTAGGAAGTCAAATTTATTACATGTAACATTATCACTGAGAATTAATTGTAAGGGCCAGAGTTTTTATGTTTAATTATGAGTATCTAAATCATTTTGATTTAGGACTCCCTAAAAACCATCCATTATATATTGACAATGAAGATTCAAGTTGGTAGCCTCATGTGTTGTCTAAAATTTGTCATTCTTAATTTCATCGACTTCGAATTACCAATCAAACTATTTTAGTGACATTTCTACCACATAGATATTGTTTTTGAAAACAAACTAGAATTTAATTATTTTGAAAAATAAAATTGAAAATACAAATTAATAAATTATTAAAAAAAATTATTTGAATTATTTACTTCCTCCATTTTGTTAATGGTGTTTCATTGAAAATTTATTCATAATTACTTGTTAAAATCCTATATTTGTACTTAAAAATCTATTAAAAAAAAACAAAAATATAAAACTACAATTGATTTAAAATATATTTTTCATTAAAAATATATTCATAGTAACTTGTTAAAATGTTGGTAGGTTAATTCTCTAATGTTTCTCTGGGCTATGAGCAGGGGGACCTGAACTAGGGTTTTGTGTTAGGGTTTTGTCACTGGTTACCATGGCGGGGTGTGAAGGAGGGAGTTCAACTCTCTCCTACAGTCAACTGGTAGCAGACAAAAGCAAGGGAACTAAACCACATAGCTTCAAGAAACAAACAAAGGTGGAAATAGAGGCTACGAATACAGAAAAAGCAGAAAATATCAAACCTCATGGACAGGAGGAGAATCTTGAGGAATCTAGTAAGGAGAAGAGGACAGAGGTTAGTAGTTAGAAATTTGCTCCTATGAGTAAAATAGGGGTCTCCAAACCCAAGTCAACCACTATTCCTCATGTCGTTTTAAGTGACCCAGCGTTACAGGTGCACAGAGATCACATGGTGGAATATGCGGTTATATGCAAATTTATGGGGATTTGGCTGACGAAGAAGGCCCTGCTAGCATGGATAAGGAACTATTGGAAGCAAAAGGGGGGAAATAAACATTCACCTTGGGTCCAAGGGCTTATTTACAGTGGTGTTCATAAGCTTAGACGATAAAGACAGAGTGTTCAAGGGAAGACCCTATTTTTACGCTTCCGGAGGCCTTTACATGTGACCATGGGTGATGAACTTTGTCCCAGAATGAGAACTTTTCACATTGGTACTGGTATGGATAAGACACTACTCCCTTCCTTTAGATTATTAGCTACCAGAGTTTCTAAAGGCTATTGGCAACAAGCTAGGGCATTTTATAAAGATCTCTAATGCTACTCTAAGGTGAAAATACACTTCCTTCACCTCGATATGTGTGTAAATGGAGTTATTTGGAGCACTTCCGGATGTAATCATTTTAGAGGTGTATGATGAGGAATGGGTGCAAGTGGTGGACTATGAACACGTCCCATTTATATTCCATAAGTGCCATGAACACGGGCACCTATATAGGGACTGCCCATTGAATAAGGTGGAGAACAAGACGAAAGACACTACAGGAAAATATTGCAAGGGTTTTACTAAGGTGGGGGGTAAAGGGAAAGGAGGCAAGTGGTATCAAAAGAAATCTAATGAAGATGAACAACAAAACCCCAATAGTTTCAAGATATTAGAAGAAGAAGTTGGAAACAAAGGGACAAACCAAGAATCAGAGAATATTCCCACTGAGAAGGAAAGGGATGCCAATACGGAGGATATACGAGAGAAAAACAAACAAAAGCATAATATGAAGAGCATGATGGAGCTTAGTAGGGACATTGAGATGACCCAGAGTGAGGTTGGAACAAAAGACCATGAACTGCGGGATATTATAGAGAGGGAGAATTTAGATCTAGAAACGTTTTTGGAGCAAGGAATCACTAAAGAGGTAGACTCTCTGTGAGCAGAGGAGCTCAACAGAGTAAAAAATATCTTCCTCTCGAGATCACAAAGGAAGGGCCCTCAAGTCAAAAGAAACCATGACAGCTAGGAGAATAGAGGGGTGAAAATGATGGAGGATACAGTGATGTATACTTCCAAGAACCTGGGTAGGAAAAGAGGAAGAAAAAACAGAATGAGTTGCTAACAGAATGTGGGAAACTTATGATCAACTTAGGTAAGATGAGGGATCGTACCAGTTACTCCTTTACAAACCTTTCTTAATGAAGCTAACCACCTATAACATTATTGGTCTAGGAAGCAAAATGAAACAAAGAAAACTTAGTTGTAGAATAAAAGAAGAAAAACTAAATATGGTTTTTATTCAGGGAACAAAATGTTCTGTGGATGACATCAGAGAGATACACGACAAATGGTTAATAAAGTATGAGTATCTAGAGGTTAAAGTTGAAAACTCGATGGGTGAGATTCTTATGTTATGGGATCCCCAGAAACTTGGAATCCTAGATGCTAAAGCTTCTAGGAACAATCTATCACTAGTGATTCAACCTTTGGGTGATAAGGAGATCTACATGATCACTAACGTCTATGGTCCTCAAAAACTAGAAGACAAACTTAAGCTTCTCATCTCCCTTGAGGAGCTAAGAGAGAGATATCTTGATATGCCTTGGATTCTGGCAGGGGATTTCAATATAATCAAATCTCTTACACAGAAAAAGGCGGTACTAGAAAACTAGGCAGATACTCCATTGCCTTCTTGAGCTTCATCAATAACATGGGGCAAGTGGACACTGAAACAGTAAACGATACTTTTACTTGGAACAATAAGAGGGAGGGGCTTGTCAATTTGCCTCTAAACTAGATAGATTCATAATCTCAGAGGACCTCCTTCTCACAGGCCTTGATATGTCAGCTTTAATCCTTCCCTTCGGAGGCTCGAACCACTAGCCTGTCCAACTTGAAGCTACTTGTTTGGGAACACCGAGGAACAAACCTTTTAGGTTTGAAAATGTTTAGCTCTCTAAACCTGACTTCACGAGAAATATTGACAAATGGTGGAAGGAATATATGCTCGTTCAAGGCACTAAAACGTTCATGTTACAGTAGAGACTTAAACACATCAAATCTAGGATTAAATATTTGAATGAAAAAGAGTTTGGTAATATTTTTAAAGCCAAAAAAGGAGTTGAGGAGAAAATTTAGGAGATTAATCAGATCATCATTACATAAGGTTTTACTAAGGAAAGAAAAATTGAGGCTGACTCTCTTCAGAATGAATGGGAAAATCGATGCATGCAAGAGGATAACTTTTGGAGACAGAAATCGAGGGTGCAGTAGATTAGAGAAGGAGAAAGAAACATGAATTTTTTTCATAGATCAACCTTGGATCACAGATCACATAAAAGAATTTCAAAACTTAAATATTCTCAAGGGAAAGAGCTCATCTGTCACAAGGAAATGGAATCTGTCCTAGTTCAACACTTCCTTAGCATTGCAGAGGAGCCTCTCATCGACAGATATCGGTTCATAAAATTTTTCACAAAGTTCATTCCTAATCTTGTAACCAAGGAAGACAACCACAATCTTAACATGCAAGTTTCTGAAGAGGATTTCAGTGAATTTATCAATGAGATGCAAAATGGGAAAGTTCCTTGCCCTGATGGTTTCAATGTGGACTTCTTGAAAGCCTCCTGGAAAATAGTCAAACAAGATATCCTTGATGTTCTAGAGGACTCTAGAAGATCCAAAATTGCCTTGAAGGCTCTTAATGCCTCTTTCATAGCTTTGACTCCAAAGCAGGAAAAAGATAGGACACTGGACAGATTCAGACCCATAGCCTTAATGTAATGTGGTGTACAAAATTATTTCCAAAGTGATCACCAACAAACTCAAGCGCCTTCTTCCTGATCTTGTCTTAGAGAAGAAAACTAGATATGTGGAAGGAAGATAGATTCTCAATAACATTATACAAGCTCACAAGGTGGTACAAACTCTTAAGAGTAATAAGCAAGATGGAATGATCATGCAGCTGGACCTAGCAAAAGCTTATGATAAACTAAGTTGGTCTTAGATCAAGGTAGTGCTAAGAGCTTATGGCATTGACCACAACTGGATAAGATGGCTATGGCCCGTGTATCCATGGCTAGCTTCTCCATTCTTCTTAACGGCTCTCCCTCTATAACCTTTATGCCTTCTAGGGGACTTAGACAAGGGGATCCGCTCTCCCCCGTCCTCTTTGTTCTCATGATGGAGGGGCTAGGTAAAGTGATCAAAAGGGAAAATGCTAAAGGAAGAATCTAGGGTCAGAAACTTACCCATGATGGTGATGCTTCTATTCATCAACAATTTATGGATGACACCATGCTACAGGGCATTCCCATGGTCAAGGAAGCTAGATCTTTCAAAAAAATCCTAAAGGACTTTGCTTTGGCCACTAGTACAAAGGTAAGCCTTCAAAAATCAAGGGTTTTCTTTTTGTACATTGACATTGTTATTCAGAGGAACCTCACCAGAATTCTTGGGGTTCAAAGGGATCAATTACCTTCCAAGTACCTTGGAATGCCTCTTATGGACAAACCTCTAAGAAAGGGAGTGTGGGAGCAGGTAACTAATAAACTTCAAGACAAAGTTAGGAAATGGGCCTACAAATCTTTGAATTTGGTGGGGCATCTTGTGCTTACAAAGGATGTCCTGTAGGCTATTCCCATTTTCATGTTTTCATCTCTTCCTGCTCCTAAAGGAGTTATGCAACAAATTAAGAGTATTCAACGAGATTTTCTTTGGGGCAAAGGGGAAGAGAAAAAGAAGTGGGCTTTGGTGGCTTGGGACAAGCTCTGTAAAGCTAAGGCCCATGGCAGTTTAGGGCTTCATGACCCTGAAACCCTCAGCAAAGTTTCAAGAGCCAAAATTTGGTGGAGGTGGCTCAAGGAATCGGCTACCCCATGGAGGAATCTTTGGCAACAGAAATATGCAAATAATTGGCAGGAGAGGGATCATATTCAAATGTCTGGGTTCATCAAAGGCTCCCATATTTGGAGCCTCGCTTGGGAGAATAGAGCCATTGTCTAGTAGCATAGTCTCTGGGAGATCTAAGCTGGGAATCTTGCTCGGTTTTGGGAGGATAACTAGCAGCAGGAACCAAATTTGTTTAGAGAAGAACTAATCACTCTCAAAAATGACATTGACAACAAAGGTTTACTTATGGTAAGTGACTTCTAGGATCAGGTAAGGGACAATGATAAATGGAGAATGTGGAAGGATCTTGGTTATAGTGAAGAGATTCCTTTGAAAGCCTAGGTGGATTCCCTAGCTCTTGACCTAAAGCAAAGGAAGATTTTGGTGTCATCCTCATCTGACCAACTGAGATGGGGTCAAAACACCAAAGACACCTTTAACCTAAAAGAAGCTAAACACATAGCCCTAGGTTTTGATTATCCAAACCTTGATCAGGTGTGCAATGACCTTTGGCAAAAAATGCAGTGGATGAAAATCAAGTTGTTTATGTGGTTGGTTCACCAAAAGAAAATTCTCACATGGGAGAATCTTCTGCAAAAGGGTTTTTTTGGCCCATCCAAATGCCATTTATGTGGCTTACAGGAGGAGATGATGGAACATTTACCAAACCTCTGCCCCTTCACCTCAACCTTATGGGATCGGGTGGCCTCGGTCTTTAGGCAAACTAACAGGGACAGACTCAGCATCACCAACACTTTGAATAATTGGAGGAAAGACTTATAAATTAATGAAATCATTAACAAGGCTTGGACTCTGGTTCTAGAATTTATTAATTAGGATGTCTTAAAAGAATGCAATGGTAGGATTTTCAAGAACAAAACAAGCTCAACCAAAAACATCATTGCCTAAATTTTACGACAGCTCAAAGATAAAGTAGGAGCCTTAATGTGGAAAATTCTTGGGGACCCTCCATCAGCACAGGATGCTAGCATACTGTTGCAGTTGGGTCTCCATTCTCTAGCTCCCCAAGGCACTAACATGGGTGTTAGGAAAAAAAATGTTGGTAAAGATATCTAACAGCCTCATCCTCATGGTTTTTTGAAAATCAATATAGACTAAGCTTCTAAAGGTAACCCAAGGATGACTAGATTTGGCGGTGTCCCAGGGGATGAGTAGGGGCACATAAAGGATATCTTTCACAATCATTTGGGGAATTCCAATAATAACATGGCGGAGCTCATGACCTTAGAGAAATGCCTAGAAATCCTGGTGGAGTCAAATTTAAATAATGCCATCATTGAAGCTAACTCTGAATGAATCATTAATGCGGCCAAGAAAATGTGTAATGGAACGGAACCTAGAAAAGTGTTAAAAACATTGGAGGCTATCGCAGGTCTTTTAGCGTATTCATTCCCACTTGCGAACCCTAAGAACCATTAGCTTCATTCATGTGTGAAGAAAATCCAATATGATAACTGATCATCTAGCGACTGAAGGAGTGCTACATAAGGAAAGATATATTCGACATAATTCAGATTCTATACTCTCTGGTAAACTGTGGGATGATTGTCAACATCAGGCTGCCAAAGATATGGATCACTTCCAGACCATTAACAATGAGCAAGAGGAAGACCAGTGGAAGGAGGAGAGAGTGGAAGCCCTTGAGCCATAGTAACTTCTAACTGTAAAAACTAAAATGAAGAGAAGAGTGAAGAAGTGAAGTGTTGATGCATAGTAACCATTGGATCTAGAAGATCAACAAATGAGATTTGTTCAGGATGGGTGGTGAAGATTAAGTCGCGTAAGGTGGAGCTTAAAAATGAATGACAGAGTTTCAACCTAAGTACCAGTGGATGTTGAATGGCGAGAATTGATCTAGACTATTGGATCGACTCGGTGGATCAACAGTGATTAGTGGACTAGCAAGAGTAGGAGAGAGAAGAAGTCCTTGAGCTTGGTTGAAATGGCGCAGTATATCCTAACAGTCGATCTGACAATCAATGCTTACGACATAGTCAACTACGGGGGTTGAGAGATAGTTAACCCATCTGCCTGATGAAGTGCCGTAGACCGTAATATTTAATGGCCTTCATCATCCAATGGATATCAAGCCAGAAAGGTATTGAACGTTAACCTCAAGGTCAGACCCGAACATTTATAGATTAAAGTGGTTTAATCATTATTGGCTTCGTAAGGATGTTAAGTATTGTGTATGTGGCTTGAAGCAATGTCATTATAGACCATTGGATCAAATGGGTTTTGATCGACGATGATGGATCCCCGAGCAACTCTGCTGAATGGTGGAAGTATTAATCGTCAGATTGAAGGTATGTTCGACAGTGGTGATTGAGCATTTAGGCTGGGTGAGTGGACTCGAAAATTTTATTGGCACAACTTCAATTTATTTGAAGTCCGGTGGTTTTCGCATGTCGCATGCGAGAGCGGTGAATTCACATGATGGTGTGATGCGATCTTGCAACAGTCGTTGATTTGGTGGAGGAGATCAACAATGGAAAAAGGGAATCGCATATCACAAGTTGGGAATCTTTTCTGCATGTGCTTTTGAGTCTTTGTAACTCTGCATGGTCTATCTTTTAGTGGTCTTTACACTTGTAAAGACGTGTACCATATATAATCTTTTATCATATAATTGAAGGCTCCACTCTTACTTAACAAAAAGAACTTGTTAAATGTAATATTTATATCTAAAAATCTATATATAAAAAAACACACACAAAAATTAAATTACAATTTATTTAAAATTAATAAATTATTAGAAATTTTCATTTTAAATTATTATTTCCTCCACTTTATCAACATCCTTGGTTGAATCTAAGTTCATAATAATTATCCTTGTGAATATATGTTCATATAAAAAAACTTTATATAAAAAAAAAAAATATATATTATATATATATATATATATATATATATATCTTTTTAATTATTATCATAATTCACTTGTTATATTATCCTGCCGGTTACAGTACTACCCAGATTATAATCATGTTTACGGATTAAATGGGAATTAAAAGCGCAGATAATTTCTAGAGAATGATTTGATTTATTACATCTACACAGTTGTCTTTATGCTAAGGCTTCGGTTATGAAGCCGCCTTACCATAAGGCGACCCAGTTGGATAGGTATACTAATTACTTTTCTCTGTGTTGATATGTGTGTGACTTGGTGGACCGTCCGGTCTCACTAGTTCAGCTCGGGATCCACATCCGGATCTACGGTGACGCCTACTCCATCACGATCTAACAGTGGAGACTTTGTCCGAATTTTTATCAACCCCAATAGCAGCGAGCACAACCTCATTTGTTTGCAATTTTCTTTGCGGGAGTTTTCTCTGGTGTGGTCACTACTTCCGCATAGTTGTTGAGGGTAGGAACCCTGTTCGGGCTGGCTCCATGGTTGACGATGGTGATGGCATCACAGGTGAAGGATTATGTTTCTGGTTAGGTTTGCCATTTTAAATTTGATTATTATTTGTCTGTAATATTTTCAAACCCTCGCAGGTTCACTAACCACCTGCATGCATTTGCTATACTGCGCAGACACATGGGACTTCGAATCGGTTCAACTAATTTTGAAGGGCATCGACTCCAGGGAAAGGGAACTTCCGGTTTTCGGTAAGTCTCTATTTATAAGAGTGGGGAAACGTTCAGCATGCCATGGTTCTCGGCCTCCATGGAGAGTGGGGCCTTTTGGTCACGAACCTTATCTTAAGGAGGGACAACACCTTTTTTGCTGGGTTTTCTATCTGCTGTAACTATATGTGCAAGCCGGAGGTGATTATTATTGTGAATCTTCCCGAAGTTTATCGGTTAAAACTTGTACTTACAGTTAAATGTATTTTTGTCGAAATGATTTTGGGTTTGAACAGAGGGGTTGGACTACTATATACTGTAACTATTTCAGCCAGCTATCGGCTTTATACATTGAGCGGTTGTTAATTTCCTCGTGTACGGGTATACCCAGTTTTGGGTTTTTGGTCTTTGATCAATTAGAAAGACTGTTATATATAAATCTCCTTTCTCTGCTATATACATGATTGTGTCGCTTACCATGTCAATTTTTCTTCAATATTTTTTTTACAGAATGGTTTTAGCATTAGATACAGTGGTTTTGTTTTTTTTAATAGATTTGAAATTATTTAAGTGGATGTTGTTGGCCCACTGGATCTCGTGTTCAATTGCTGTTCAGTTTCTAGATTTTATTTACTGAGTCCAGCACGCTCTTCCTCTTGCAAATAGAATTTCATTGCCTGGAACTTGACAGTTTGACCTCTTCCATTTTTCTTTCTTTTTTTCCAGTTCACCACGGAGCTGGTACTCCATTTCCAATTTTAAGGTTTACTATCAAACAGGTTCTCTTCCTACGCAGGGTTTTAGCCATGGTTTTTTGTTGGCTTCGGTATTTACGTGAACCCTTGACCTTGGTTGGAATACCCTTACTTATATGCTCTGCTAAATTCCTGCAGTTCTACCTGAGTTTACTATGGTAAGAGAAACACTACCTCTGTTTTCCGAGCCTTCCTTTTTGGATACCTTCGGCAACCCGAAAACACCCCGTTGTTTCGAAATATTTCCCAGAATCTCATTCTGGAACTTGGCCTGAAGTGTCTACCTAAACCCTTTATGTGTTGCAGAACTGTTTCCGTCCCTTTCTATGATTGACTCGATATAAGGGCAGAGGATTTTTGTTGTATTTCCTCCGAAATGTGCCGCAGGTCCTTTACTCATTTGAAACTTACTAGCACATTTCTCGGTTCTACTATTCAGATTCGTGGGTATTCCTCCTTGAGCGACTGTCTGCTCTATGCTGATAATTTAATTTCCTAAATTTATATTGTTTCTGAATAGTTTGCAGGATTTCTCTAAATATGAGAAACTCCTCACGGTTAATTCCAATGTATAGTACTTGATATCAAATAAGTAGATAATAAATAGCGATTTAATTCATCGCCATTCCTTTTATATTTCAATACTATTATTTTCTTTTATGTTTTATTTCTAATAGAATATGCTGCACTCCAATGTTATTTAATCCACAGTACATTGTACAGTTTTTGTTATAATGAACAGAGTCATGCAATCTCACCTTAGATAACATTTATGCTCATTTTTTTCTTTTTTTTTCTTTAAAAAAATATATATATTCTACAGAATTCAATTGCTTACCTGGTCCTTCGGATACTTAGCTTCTCTTCTCAGAAAACTAAGATTACCTGTTTCCAATTACTTCTAATTTCCCTCCCATCCACGTGATTTTTTCTTCAAGAACCGAATCTCCCCTCCGTGCTTCTTGCTGGACCACTGTCTGTCAACAAGTTGTCTACACTAAGTGCCTGGCTATCTGGTCCTCATCAGACTTAGCCAGCTTTTCCTTCTCCCTTGCCTGTCTGTCCTTACAGCACAGTGACCCCCCCATTCTTGTCCTTTTCCCTTTTTCTCTGGAAACCCCTTCCAGTTAGGGAAAGACAGTAAGGGTTTGGGAAAAACTCCACAACTGTCTGGCCTTCCCTTTTTCTTGGGAAGTTCCAACTTTCAATAAACATTACTAAAAGAAAAGAAAATAATAGTATTAAATTCCAACTGTTAATAATGTTTCAGTAATCTTTAATTTAACATAGTATAAATTAAATATTTACATCAGTTCCGGGGCATTACACCTCTCCCCCCTGAAATTTGGACATCGTCCCAATGTTCGTTGGCTAGGAATAGCTCCGGGTGAGCCTTCCTCATGAATTCTTCATCTTTCCAAGTGGCCTCATCACGCCCAAAGTGCTTCCATTGCACTTTAACTTGGGTAATAACTCGCTTTCGTATCTGCACTTCTCTCCGGTCGATAATGCTTAGCGGCTCGACCAAGATTTCGCCATCCGGTTCAACCTGCAATAAGAAATATTCCAAGTTGGTTTCCTTGTTAAGGAAATCTTGGAACTGATCTGCTAGAAGTAATCCTTACCCGTATGTATTTCCATTGAATTACATGTTTGGCGTCATAAACATATTTTTTTTAAGATAGACACATGGAAGACGTTGTGGATTCGAATGTGACTTGGCAGGGCGAGTTGGTAAGCAACGGGCCCAATTCTTGCCAAGAATTGGAATGGTCCACAATATCGGGGTGCCAGCTTGGTACACCCACTCCATTGTAGCGTGCTCTTTCGGGCTTGAATTCTTACATAAATGTGGTCACCGACTTGGTATTCTTTGAATCTCCTTTTTCGATCAGTGAAACTCTTTTGCCTATCTTGAGCGACCTTTAAATTGGAGAGTGCTCTTTCCACCATATCCTCCATTTCCTTAAGCATCTCTGGTCCCAATCTTAGTTTATCTTGATGACCACTCCAGCTCGAGGGTGTGCGGCATTTCCGTCCATATGATACTTCAAAAGGACTCATTTGTAGCAAAGCATGATATCCGTTATTGTAAGCAAATTAAACTAGATGAAAATATTCTTCCCATTGTGTGGGTTGCTACATCACATATGCTTGTAGCATGTCTTCAACTACCTGGTTCACTCGCTCTGTCTGCCCATCGGTCTGGGGATGGTACGCTGTACTAAAGTTCAGCTACATTCCCAATTTTGTAAAAGGCGTCCTCCAAAAGGCTGATGTGAACTTCACGTCACGATTCGAAATTATTGTTTTTGGAAGTCCGTGTAATTTAAACACATTCTGCATGAAGATACAGGTGATCTCTACATCCTGGTAAGTGGATTGTATAGGTATGAAATGTGCTGCTTTGTTTAACTTTTCAACCACCACCAAAATAGAATCGTTATTCTTCTTCGTCCTAGGCAGTCCTGTTGTAAAATCCATAGAAATGGTTTCCCATTTCCATTACGGAATGGGTAATGGCTGTAATAACCCTGTTGGATGTTGATGTTCTGCCTTAATTTGTTGACACTCCAAACACTGGGTCAAATACTCAGCCACATTCTTTTTCATTCCTGGCCAATAGTATTCTTTACGCATTGCAGTGATCATTTTCTATTACACAGGATGTCCAGCATAGTGGCTGATATGGAATTCATTGAGAATCAATTTTTTAATGTTGTTTTGATCAGGTACATATAGCCTTTTCTTGTAGTATAATATTTCCAGCATTACCTACTTCATATCCTTGCTGATTTTTCTAATTTTTAAGCTGTTGTACTTGTTGTTTTATTTGCTGGTACATAACATCTTGTTCTACTATCCTTTTTATCATTTCCTCAAAGGGGATTTTCCAATTACTATAGGGAACTTCATATATACAGTGGACCTTTCGACTTAAGGCATCGACAACTCGGTTCTCTTTCCCTTTTAAATGTTTAATTTCAAAATCGAAACTACTAAGGAAGTCTACCCACCTTGCTTGTCTGGCATTCAAAGTGGGTTGACTAAAATAGTTGGTCAAACTGTGATGGTCAGTCATCAGCAAGAATTTCCTTCCCACAAGATAATTTCGCCACATCTTTAATGCGTGTATGACGGCAGCCAACTCTAAATCATAGGCAGAGTATTTATGTTCATGCTTCTTGAGTTTTCTGGATTCATAAGCAATTACCTTGCCTTCTTGCATCAACATGCCCCCATTCCGGGGTCCATTTGAAGACCTTTCCCTTTTTCTGTAAAGAGGTGATAGGGTAAGCTACCCTTGAGAAGCCTTCTACAAATCGTCTGTAATATCCTGCTAACCACATAAAGGATCTAATGTCCGCCACATCTTTTGGTACACGCCACTCTATTATGGTCCTTATCTTTTCAGGGTCCACTACAATCCCTTCCCTTGTGATTATGTCGCCCAAATATTGTATTTCTTCCTTGTAAAAGTCGCACTTGCTAAACTTAGCATACAACTAATGTTCTACGAGAGTTTGCAGTACCAATCTGAGGTGCTCCTTCTGTTCTTCCATGGTGCAGGAGTATATCAATATATCATCAATGAATGTTAATACAAATCTGTCGAGATATTGATGAAATATGTTGTTCATCAAACACATAAAAGTTGCAGTGTGCGTTAGTTAACCCGAAAGGTAGCACCACAAATTCATAATGTCCGTACTTTGTTCTGAACGTCATTTTAGCGATGTCTTCTTCCTTAATTCTAATATGGTGATAACCTGATCGTAAATCGATCTTGGAAAATAGTGTTGAACCCTTCACTTGATCAAAGAGTTCATCAATCCAAAGTAGAGGGTACTTGTTTTTTATGGTCAGTTTGTTCAGTTGACGATAGTCTATACACATGCAAAGGGTTCCATCTTTTTCTTAACGAACAGCATTTGGGCTCCCCATGAGGACACAATGGGGCGAATATAGTTTTTATCCAGCAGTTCCTGTAACTGCATTTCCAATTATGTCAAATCTGGTACACTCATTTGATAGGGAGCTCGTCATACGGGTGTTGCACCTGGTACCAATTCGATGGTGAAGTTTATGTCCCTCCTAGGCAGCAATCTGGGAATCTCCTCGGGGAATACATCAGCAAATTCTTGTATGATAGTGATGTTTTCTAACGGGGTCATTTTGTCTTTCGAGTCCACATAGCATACTTGGATGGAATAAATCTGACACCCCTTTCTAATACATCTTGCTAACTGAGATGCGGTTACTGGCTGAATTTGTACTGGCCGTTTGATTCCTTGCATCTCTTGCTGTATCCCCAACTCATCCCTGTAATAGATAGTATTTGTTTTACCATTGACAATGGACCAGTGCTTTTCTAACCAATCCATGCCGATTAGAATGTCATAGGAACCAAGGGGAAGCACATTTAATTCTTTTGTGACTGGTTGTCCAGCTACCTTTAAGGGACAGTCAATAACTTTAGCAATCACTTGCCTTTTAGACCCTGTAGCCAGCTGTACCAGCCAGGGATTCTTAAATTTTACAGCCTGTAATTTACAATGCTCTACCACCTTGGGACTAATGTAACTCAATGTGGCTCCTGGGTCAATTAAAATAGTTACAGAAAAGTCTAAAATTTTACCTTTGAGTTCCACCATAGTCGGCTAGTACTCCACTTGACGGTCTTCCAGGGCAGCATTAATCCGGGGTATACTTCGTCCCATGTCACCAACTGTCGATGCTTCTTGAATTTGGGAGATCTGTTCAGTTCCCTTTTGTTGCGGACAATTTTTAATATAATGGGGTCTGCCACAACCCCAACATTGTACAGGAGGTCTTGCTGTTACTTCACTATCCAATTTACCAGGGGGCTCATTGGTCCTTGATTCACTGGTTGGCCTTGTTTTGAGTGAATTTTTCTGAAAGTTTCCGTTGTTTGGTCCTTTTGCAAAACTCCTGTTACTTCCTCTGCGACTCCCTTTACCATTTCCAGCCAATCTGTTGTTTCTTTTATCAGCTCCCCTTTTCCCTGCGACTTGTCCTTTAATTTTAGTTTGCTGATAACAAATTCTCACCTTACGTATAACTTTGTCCATAGTCTTCGGATTGTCAAATTCAATCCTTTCTCTCATATATAGGGGTAAACTGCTGATAAATCTTCGCACTTTAGCCTTCTCTTCCTTAATATAAGGTATATAGCGCAGTAACGAGGTGAAGCGAGTGATAAATTCATCCATGGTCTGCTGCCCCAGACGCAAGTCATGAAATTCTCTTGCTTTTTCATCATAAAACCATTGTCAGGTACCTTTCTTTAAAATATTTCTGAAATTTGTCCCAGGTAATATTCTGCTCATTTACACCTCTCACTATTTTAACTTCTTCCCACCATAAAGTGGCTTTCCCTTGTAATTGGAAGATAGCTAAGCGTGCCTTGAGGTTATGATCATATTCGTACAGCTGAAAATATTTGTTCATATTGATTAACCATGCCTCCGCTGCCTCCTCTTGTTCTCTGTCAAAATGCAGTGGTTTGATTTTGTGAAACTCACCTTGCAATTTGATCCGCTGCCTCTTTGATGTCTGCTACTCGAAGGCATTATCAGATCGTTCCTCTTGTTCTTCATTCCTTCCTTTCGATCTTTCCGGCTCTGTATGGAGGTTTTGTTCTTCCGACCCTCTTTGTTGTTCAACACTAGGATTTGGAAATTGCTGGTTCTGCTTGTCTGATAGACTCTTTAAAATTCTTTCCTGTTCCATGATTATTCTAGCATTATCCTCTCGTAATCGTGCTATTTCATTCCTCAGTTCTTGTACTGTTTCCAGTATTGCATGATTCGTATTTCGAGTCTCTTCCCCAATCTGTACCCATAACTCTAGGTTTCTTCCAGGGCTTATGGTGGATCCCTAACCAGCTATGAACCCATGGGGTCCGCTGCCTTCCCTTCTCATTTTAACTATCTCCTATTTCTTCTTAAGAACCTGGTTAGAGGAAATAATTAGCACAACAAAATTATATTACAAAAATTAATTTTTTTTTTAGATTTATGGAGATAACATAAAAATAATCTATTTCAACCCTTTATCTCCCAGAGGCAACACTTTTTGAAAACTTGGCTCTCATACCACTTGTAATATCCCCGCCATAAGAAAAAAAAAAAAAAAAAAATTAATTAATTAAATTATTATCATAATTCACTTGTTATATTATCCTGCCGGTTACAGTACTACCCAGATTATAATCATGTCTACGGATTAAATGGGAATTATAAGTGCAGATAATTTCTAGAGAATGATTTGATTTATTACATTTGCACAGTTGTCTTTATGCTAAGGCTTCGGTTATGAAGCCGCCTTACCATAACGCGAACCAGTTGGATAGATATACTAATTACTTTTCTCTGCGTTGACATGTGTGTGACCTGGTGGATCGTCCGGTCTCACCAGTTCAACTCGGGATCCACATCCGGATCTACGGTGACACCTACTCCATCATGATCTAACGGTGGAGACTTTGTTCAGATTTTTATCAACCCCAATAGCAGTGAGCACGACCTCATTTGTTTGCAATTTTCTTTGCGGGAGATTGCTCTGGTGCGGTCACTACTTCCGCATAGTTGTTGAGGGCAGGAACCCTGTTCGGGCCGGCTCCATGGTTGACGATGGCGATGGCATCACAGGTGAAGGATTATGTTTCTAGTTAGGTTTGTCGTTTTCAATTTGATTATTATTTGACTGTAATATTTTCAAACCCTCGCAGGTTCATTAACCACCTGCATGTATTTGCTATACTACGCAGACACATGGGACTTCGAATCGGTTCAACTAATTTTGAAGGGCATCGACTCTAGGGCAAGGGAACTTCCTGTTTCCGGTAAGTCGCTGTTCAGAAGAGTGCGGAAACGTTCAGCATGCCATGGTTCTCGGACTCCTCAGAGCGCCGGGCCTTTTGGTCACGAGCCGCATCTTAAGGAGGGACAACACCTTTTTTGTTGGGTTTTCTATTTGCTGTAACTATATGTGCAAGCCAGAGGTGATTATTATTGTGAATCTCCCCGAAGTTTATCGGTTGAAACTTGTATTTACAGTTAAATGTATTTGTGTCGACATGATTTTGGGTTTGAACAGAGGGGTTGGTCTATTATATACTATAGCTATTTCAGCCAGCTATCCACTTTATACACTGAACGTTTGTTAATTTCTTCATGTATGGGTATACCCAGTTCTAGGTTTTTTGTCTTTGATCAATTAGAAAGACTGTTATATATAAATCTCCTTTCTCTGGTATATACATGATTGTGTCGCTTATCATGTCGATTTTTCTTCAATATTTCTTTTTACAGAATGGTTTTAGCATTAGATACATTGGTTTTGTTTTTTTTAACAGATTTGAAATTATTTAAGTGGATGTTGTTGGCCCACTAGGTCTCGTGTTCAATTGCTGTTCAGTTTCTAGATTTTATTTACTGAGTCCAGCACGCTCTTCCTCTTGCAAATAGAATTTCATTGCTTGGAACTTGACATTTTCACCTCTTCCATTTTTCTTTTCTTTTCCAGTTCACCACGGAGCCGGTACTCCATTTCCAGTTTTAAGGTTTACTATCAAACAGGTTCTCTTCCTATGTAGGGTTTTAGCCATGGTTTTCTATCGGCTCCGACATTTACATGAACCCTTGACCTTGGTTTGAATACCCTTACTTATATGCTCTACTAAATTCCTGCTGTTCTACCTGAGTTTACTATGGTAAGAGAAACACTACCTCGGTTTTCCAAGCCTTCCATTTTGGATACCTTCGGCAACCCGAAAACACCCCGTTGTCTCGAAAGATTTCCCGGAATCTCTTTCTGGAACTTGGCCCGAGGTGTCTACCTAAACCCTTTATTTGTTGCAGAACCATTTGCGTCCCTTTCTATGATTCACTCGATACAAGGGCAAAGGCTTTTTGTTGTATTTCCTCTGAACTGTTCCGCGGGTCCTTTACTCATTTGAAACTTACTAGCACATTTCTCGGTTCTACTGTTCAGATTCATGGGTATTCCTCTTCGAGCAACTGTCTGCTCTACACTGATAATTTAATTTCCTAAATTTATATTGTTTCTAAATAGTCTGCAGGATTTCTCTAAATATGAGAAACTCCTCACGGTTAATTCCAATGTACAGTACTTGATATCAAATAAGTAGATAATAAATAGCGATTTAATTCATCGCCATTCCTTTTATATTTCAATACTGTTATTTTCTTTTATGTTTTATTTCTAACAGAATATGCTGCACTCCAATGTTATTTAATCCATAGTACAGTGTACAGTTTTTGTTATAATGAACAGAGTCATGCAATCTCACCTCAGATAAGATTTACTGCTCATTTTAGCACCCCTAGTTATCTCCCATCAAAGTAAGGTTTAATAATTAGCATCCCTAGTAATCTCTCATCTGTGAATAAGGTCCAAGATAAATGTTGTGAAATCTCTACATCATTTTTACTAACTCACCACCACACACACACCCGTCAATGTTTTAAAGTTCGTGCACCAAGTTCCATCTTTACATACTCACATTCTAGTACTTTATGTGTCGGTCTATGATCAAGAATGTTAATTGTCTCATATGTTAATAAAAAGATTATTTTTTTAAGGGATTGCAGGACCATGACGTCCTCTCTAATCCCATAGGCAAAAGGAAACTATTTTATGCTTGGGGCTTAGGAACATATCTAACAACCAGCCTGAAGCCTACTGTGTACGATAGTGGTTAATGTTAGTGGTGGAAAAACTAATATAATGCATATTTTCCTTGGGAGATTCCAATACAATCGTTAGCTCAATGATTTTGAAAGGTGCAGCCCATGATAGACTTTCCTCAACCCCAACTAATGTGCATTCTGACACTTAGAAACTTCAATACATTATCTTATTTCATGCTCTATAAAGTCATAATCACCTAGTTGAATCGATAGCCAATAAAGATCTAAAACTAAAGATGGGGGTGATTTAGGAAAATTGTGTTCAAATTACCAAAGTGATTCCATGATTCTCTTGTGTTAATTTAACGATAAGTAACTCATTCATATCATACCGTGTGTCCCTCATGTGTAATATCATCCATCAAGATACAACAATAAACTCAATGATACCCAGAACACCCTCACACATTTCCAAGGTGGAAAGTATAGGAAGTATTGAGGCCATGATTTTAATTCATTCTTAGATATGTGGTATAATGTCTAGTATATTTTCATCCAAATATGAGGATGATAGACAAATATATATATGCTCAATGTTATTTCTCTTGATGATTTTTGTTTCCTCTGTATTTGTGTTCGATGTTCTTCACTAGATTCTTGTCATTGCAAAGAATTTGGTTGTTTTTATACCTAATTTTTTATATATATGTATATCGTTGTTCCAATGTTTATTGTTTGAGGATAAGGTTTTGGGTTTAAATCCATGGCTCTTGTATCTCAGTTCTAGATTTCTTTATATGATTGCTCCCTCCAACACTCAAACATTACCTGTGGGAAGGATTTTGCTTTTATCTCTTCTTGATGTATGTTTACTTTGAACTTTCTCTTATCTATGGCCATCATCTCATTTCCTAGCTTCAAATTCTAGGAAAAAATATTAATATTTAAGTTTCTATGAAATAATGTTAAAGGGTTTTTCATCTTACTTGTTTTGCAAGTCATGATCTAGAGGCCCACCTATGTATGCACAAAGATAATTCCATTATAAGATTATTCATCCTCATTTCATATTATATTGAATTAATTTGGAGGTCTCTCAAATTTTTGTATTTATCCTTATAATCTCATTTGAACATTATGGATCATGAAGATTTACTTTAACTAAGGACAATCTTCAATTATTGTGAAGGAATGGTATAATGAAACAAATTCTGCATACTTTGTTCCATATCCAAATCAATAAATATGATCAGATCATTTAAATATTTTTTTTAATATTCTTTTTGGAGACAAATCCTACTTTGAAATTTTGATAGACAAATTTCTCAATGTGTAAATCTTGACTAGTCGTACATTTAACGTATTTTCTCTGTTTTTTTAACTTAAAAAATATTTTGATATACATTTATATTATTTACCATATTATATATAATAAGGTAATATAATTTGCTTTTAATATATTTATAGTTATTTTTATGACTATAAAATAGTATTAAATTTTGAATATAATTTGCATAAATGACATTTTAATTTACTCTTTTATGCTTAAATATATTCATTTTAAATCCAAACTTATTAAGCACGGAGAAGGATAAAAATTTTGAATTGCACATTTTTAGATATATATGAGTCAATATCAACTCAAAATGACATATGTATATATCTGCATTGATTTTTTTTCTTAAAATTTATCTTTCTCACACACATGCACACTTCCATGGGATATTTTATTAGAGAAATCCCAAATACTTATGTACATTTTAGAAATGATACTTAGTGTAATATTTTCAATATTGAATACTAGCTTCATAGGGATATCAAAAACATGTATCTAATAAAGAAAATCATACTAATAAGATATGTCAAATTACAATCATTTATTTTGTACATACAATTACAAGTATGGATAACTTGGTGGAGAAAACCCTCCCAATGTTTCCTTGCATTGTGTGAATGGTGTATAAGATAATTTTTATTGTGTGAATGGTGTACATGATACTTGTTATTGGCTAACAACATATATGCATAAATCTAGGCAACCTAGGTAGATTAATACTTCTACTTCTTGATGATTATGACTTGATCATGGTAAATCAAATCCTTTAAATTAGCCTTTTGAGCAATTAAATCCATGAAAACAACTTATATATGATTTTTTTCTTTAACATTACATTATAATGGTTGATATGATTCATCGCTTTAGCTTTAGGCATATATATTATACAATTATTTCATATTAGGTTGTAAAATGTACCTCCGTTCTTTCCTTATCATAACTCATATACGAAAGTATATCATTCTTTTTCTAAATGAGAATGTTGAATAATTATATTTGTTTACAATTTTTATTATATTTGATTTCTCTGTATGAATTCTTCCTTATATTCTTCAAAGATATAGTAAAATAGTGGATGTACAATAATTTCACTCACTTTGAGGGATTTGAATTGGGAAATTTTTAGCATAGAGATATCTAAATCCCCAACAGCATTAGTGATAATATGTTCAACAAATCCCTTGAGTTTAAATATTTGAAGCATCTTGTTTCATGCTAAAACACTTAAGTAAGAGTGATATTGCTTATATCTTGCCAACTAAAATAAACACACATTATAAGTAAGAATTCAATCTAAATAAAAACTATAGCAACTTTTAAAATATTTGAAAATATTATTTGGCCTTTAAAACATTAGCAATAATAAAATTTCATATACCTTACCAGTCTTAATTAATTTATAGTAAAAAATACATTATAAGAAAAAATTAAATGATAACAACTTTCCTATATAACCATCCCAAATTAAAACAACCTAACTTAAAATTATTATAAAATTTTAAAATTTCATAATAAATAAAAATACAAATATAACCTAAACTTCTATCTTCATATTTTCCTTAAATCACTTTTAATCAATTTTAAAATTAATTATTACTAATTTAAAGCTAATTAAAAATAAATCCCGAAAAACTAAAGTACCGAATTTAGCAAATTATTGATAATAAAACTGCAACCACTCAATTTCTTTCCCATAATTCTCTTGGAAACCAATGGTATACCATTATAGGTAACAAGTATCGTTGAAGTTGACGGTTTATTCCCTGATACATGATAGTGCATGCTATATCATTACCACCGTTTACAATAGGTCCTAATGGTTCTTAGAAAAAATAGTTCTTTCCAGAACCAACTGTTCGTTGAGTCAGTCTCGTTGGTGGGTGCAGTTTAATCCAACTTGGTTGACCATTTGCAATTAAGATTTCCTGGTCATTTGACCAATATACGTGAAGGTACATTTACACGAGTAAAGCAAAGTGAAAATACTTTATTTCTCGAAAGAATCTCAATCCTTATCTTTCGAGGGGTGCACTCATTAATGTAACTCTTAGTGAACATTATAAGAAATTGATATAAATAATTTTATATCATGCAACATCATGGCACGTCCAAAATAATTCAGGTTGCATTTATAAAATGTGAAAGAAAAAAGTTTGTTAGTAAACATTGAATCTCGTCCATAAAAAGAAAGTGCAGACAAATAATTCATAGCACTTAAGTTCAGGTTCTTTTTTCACAAAAAGGTGTAATGGATTATTTAATAAAATGAAGTTAGAATATCCTTGATGTTTCAACTTTTAATTAATATTCATATAATTTTCTTTTTAATAAATATTCCTAAGGGAAGATTACATAATTCATACCAGAAGGGGCATAAAGATATGCCATGTTTTTTATTGGGAGTCTACTCATTGGGAACACATATTACGATAAATTTGTTTAAAGTGATATAAGATATTACTGGTAGATTTATAAATTTTAGATTTAGTTTACAATTTAATAAGTAGAAGACCTGGAACTAATTGTAAATATTTAAACATTTATTCCATAGAAGAGAGGTTGTAATTTAAATATTTAAATGTTGATGTAATATAAGAGATGTCGTAGTGATTGAGTATAAAAATTTAATGTTTATTCGAAAGGGAAAAAATATTATAAAATAAAGCATTTAATCAAAAATAATATATAAAATATTAAAAATAGTAAAACAAATTAATTTTTTATTATACTATAATTTGTTTTTATTAATAAAATTAAAATAATTTTTTTTCGAAAAAATCATAATATACATATCTGATTAAAAAACTTAATGGTGGTAACATATAATTATAAATAAATAATATTATAATTATAAAATACAAAATATTATTTATAAAAATGTTTTTTATCATATAAATCAAAATTAATAATTCATAAATATTATATTTCAAATTTTATATTAATTTAAACTAATATAAACATATAAAAAATCTATTTTGTCTCAACAATTTATGCATATTACATTAAAAAATAAATTATAAAAATTATAAAATAAGTAATTATGTGTATTATTATAGTTTTAATAAAATTCAAAATAAGAATATATGTGTGAGAGAATAAATATAAATATTATACAGATCTTTACTTATGTTTTGTAGCAACAAAAAAGAAGTTTGCATTTTGAGATATTTGACCCCTCTTAACCTTTGGTAGAACCAGAATTAAATGTTCCATATTACTATTCATTTTCAATCAATTGAACTTCTTTTAATTTTTATTCTTTTACAACCAATCAAACTTCCATTAATTTTCATTCTTTTACAATGATGGTTCCTGCCCACTTTATTCTTATTTTTTATTATTAAAATAATTAAAATTAATAATAAGAAAAAAATTAATTAACTACTGTAGTTAAAATTAGATTTTAATCTAATCCCTCCTTATGTAAAAATGACAAAGAATATATTCTCCTTATTAGTCATTGCCATCTAGCATTGGCATGAGACTATATTAATTGAAAACGATGTAGTTAATATTAGTTGAGTTGTTTGCTAGCACCTCTTCATCACTATAATCAAAGCTTTTAAGTCAATAGTGATTTACTATCTTATTTGACCTCTTTCTGAGGTAGAGAGGCTAAAAGCATATATTATCTTGGCTTTGTGTGGTTCATTTTTTAGAGTTGTTGATTAATGCTAACATCAATCTAGTCGTATGGAATTCTACCTCATGGATATTGTCTATGCGCGAATTGCTATGACTGATGGGCTTTCCCTAGGCATTTATTAGTCTTTGAAGTTGCCACTTGTTGTTGTTGTGTCTACTGTGTGTCTACTCAACTTTTCATGTTGTTGTGGTGTTTACGGAATAGAAGTTGAACTAGCGTTGGCATTGTTGCATGTTGTTGTGGTGTCTACAGATGTAAGGGCCAACAAGAGTACCCCATGTAAGCATGGGAAGATGAGAACCAGACTCATCATAGTAACCCATAGTGCTTATGTTGTTGTGGATCACAGTAACACGAACCATTACACAGACACTAACCACAATAGGAAAGACATGATTAATTCCGGTCCCAGGTTTAGATCCAATTCCAGTGGTGAATTAAGTGCCTTTTGAAGTTTACTACCAAGGTAGTGAGGAAAGGCTTCCTAAACACTAGTAGTTTCAATTCAACACAATAGTTGATCCATTTGGGGATACAGAGCATATAGATTCAGAGTTATAGGTGGGTTACTCGGTCCCAGTTCTTAAGGTAGTAGTATGAAAGGTTGTAGTATGTAAGCTACTCCATTCGCTACGTTTGTGCCTTCTACTACTTCCTATAATCTGGTCTCCTTGCTTCTGTACTTATTTTCCATGAAGCTATGCTTTGCTATTGATGGTGGAGGATATGGTGCCATTTTTTTTTTGCTGCAAAGCCCAGAATAAGAAATGAGTGAACAAAATAGCTGGAGAATAAGACAAAAGAATACCTAGAGCTTTATAGGTAGCTCAATCCAAGTGGGTTGGGTGGTGCGACCGAAATGTTGGAATTCCTATTTCATAATCAAAGATTCCCACCTCCCGCTCTGGCAACTTTGCCTTAATTGTACTGGTTCCTACATAGTCTTAGCTGGGTTGGTTCTTGTTTCTTGGGTAGATGACTAAAACTAAGAACAATTCCTATAGTATGCTAACAATACTTTCAGCAAGAGCCATCCCTCTATCGATGCAATAAATCAATATGTCTATAGAAACCCTTTTGTCCCTACTTGCTATTTGTCTAGAAAAACCTTTAAATCCCTCCCTCGTTAGCATGCTTGCATCCTTGGATCATGGCTATACCTTCCTTCTATCTGCAGTAACCCTCGGTTGATCTAGGATCCTCATTGTCTTCCCAAGCCCTTGCATAAAGAAACAAATCCATCCTTCTATCTTCACAAACCATTCCTTCTACGAAATCCTTCTATTTGGACTAAGCAATAAATCCATATGGCTTTCCATCCTTTTTGTAAAATATTAAGGAAGTTTTCGAACACGTTAAGCAAGTTGTGATGTATTTCAGAAAGGTAGATGTACACGTGAAACACATGCATGCTCTGCCTCAAGTCTTCCGCAGGTGGAGCTGGAAGGGGGCCATCCGGACTCTCCATGCATATAAAGGTGCTTGTGATTACACCGTTCGAGCCAAAGTATGAACATTATTGCTTTGATAAATGCATCTATGATGTGTCGATGTTTTAAGTCTAGACCAAGACTCATCATCAGGACTTGTTTTACAAAGGAGAGAGACAGTAGTGATAAATAAGGTTAGGTTGAGATGTCAAGTATGTGAGCTGGTTGGCTCACATACTTGATCTCAACCTAACCTTATTTATCACTACTGTATCTCTCCTTTGTTAAACAAGTCCTGATGATGAGTCTTGGTCTAGACTCGAAACATCGACAAAGCAAAAATGAAAACGGTGGAATATCCGAGTTTAGATTCTAAAAAACTGTACCACAGAAATCTACAATCCATTATAAATGCATCTATCTCTATCATTATTTCCATACTTATGAATCTTTGATCATTGTACATCCCCTTGCTTGCTTTTGTTGGTTCGCTGAACCCAACCCCCACTTTTTTCATTTCACGAGTCGAGTTAATCCCCACTTGGCGTTTAGGGCTGGTCGACGAAAAAAACCTTGGCTTGTTGATTGTTGGATGGTGAGCTAGTGAGGTTGTTAGATGCTAGTGAGCTGACAGGCTTATCTTGCTTACTTGCTAGATAAATATAGCTGCTTGCTGCTTGCTGGGAGAATACACCATGGCTAGTCCAAGAACTGAGGCTGGTCGAACCCATCGGCTAGTTGTTGAATCCCTGGCTGGGAAAGAACCCACAACTTCTTGCTTTGATGCTAGACATAGTCGGCTGAGCCAAGAAGGCAGGATCATAAGCTCTCTATCTCTAGCCTTCCCTTGTATCGAATAGAAACCGTTCTACTAGGGAGGCACAAGCCACACGCCCCACATGCCTTTGATGTCCATAGATTATATCCATAGTGGAGTTAAACTTCAGGAAGTGGGCATGGTCTAGTGCTTACTCATCAAGGATACCTCAAATGGAATGTTTCTCTATTCTTATAGATCGGAGGAAGCATCTGCTTTCAGGTTGAGCAAGTCACTTCTTGTTGAGATAATACGAGATAGAGTATTACTTACGTGATTCTTGATTATTTAGGGGGCTTACGCTATTGGTGGGATGATATATGTCGATAGTGCTTCTTGCTTGCTAGTTATTTTGATGTTGCGCAGGGGGCTTATGCTGTTGTGGGACAGTATATGTCACTAGAGTTTTTGATGAAAATGAATTGACCCCTTCGATGAAAACGAATTCAGGGTCTCTTCATTTTCAGAATTTTTTCAAATCCGATCTTGGGGCCTGTGGGTTATGGGCCCACGAAGCCTTTCTGAATCGCATCTCACCTTCTCGTGAGCGCTTCCGACTAATCTTTAATCTTTCCAGCATCCATATTGCTCCAGCACATCGAAATCTTTCCAGCATCCATACTGCTCCAGCACATCGAACCTCGTCCTCATCTCCTCAATCTTACCGGCCTGCACATAATTCACAACATAGAGGAAATGGTTTCCATGGAATTGATGCGCTCGACCCTCTTTTTCTTAACGCAGTCTCACATCGTGTCGAACAGCTTTTCTTTGCCTAGCAAATCCATGGGCAAATTCCACGCGAGGGCTGCCCTTCCTGCCAAGCTTCAACCCAGCCCAATGAAAAAAAAAAACTTCGATGTAAAATGTTGTTGCTTTAGCTACAGATTCTGGCTGCCGCTCTTTCTTCAAAATCTCACCCCCGTAGCAGCTACTCCAACTATAAGAAAGTTTACCTGCAACCAATACTCGTGGATTTTATAAGTTTCGGTGTTTTAGAAGATGCATGGGACACATCTATTTCCAAGCCAACTTTGCTATAGAATTATTCTATCACTGCCACAGAGAGAAATGAATGACTACAGGGATCTTGAGTACAGTAATTCCTGCTTCAATCAAAGCCTGCACGCAGGGCCCTTCCCTCGATCATTCTCCAGAACTCGGCCGGCCCTCATTCTTCTTCCCAGAGCGACTTCTCTCTTGAAGTTCTTCTCCACAAATTTATTCAGCGGTCGTTCCTGTCTGGAACCGAATCCGCGTTCCTTTCTTGAACCGATTTCCCGCACTTAGAATGTTAGGCTAAGAATAACATACTGGCCTGAACATCCTCGACACAGACACTCGCATTCACAGTCCGCCTCATCTAAAAAAAATAAAATCAAGATCATGCTCATCGACATGCCTATTCGGTGGCATTAATATTTTTCATTTTCAACGAAAAAGAAAAACCGAAAACTATTCAAACAAAAACGCACAATGACACAAGTGCACAAAGAGGAATTTTTCGTTATAAATTCACCATGACACATTTCATTATTTACAATTCAGATTACAACTTCAAGGCATTTCAGCCTTAACCAAGTTTTCCTCAACAATTACATCTTGCCCTCTCATACACAGGCTTTTTCCCTCTTCCCGTCTTCTTGATTCACTCAAGATCTTTTAGTTCTTTATACATACATTCAATTGTAACTGATCTTTTAACTAAAATCAGTTGATTAACCGAATCTTGTTCAAGATTGGCCTGGCTGTCCATGTGGTTGTCCACTTGCCCTCTTTTTCTAATTTTCTTTGATTGAGGTGGCCAGATGCTCCTGCATCAATTTTTGTTATATGTGAAGGTTTTATCGAGGATTTGCTACTTGACATCTAACTCTTCCTCCCTTGAACTAAATTTCAAATCTAACTCTTTAAATTATGATGGCACGTAGTCTGATAGCTTTCATAATGCCCTATGCAAGGACTAGACTAGCTGCCTTGCACCTCCTCTTGTTAAACTTTGCAATCCGTATTTTGAAATAAACACTCATAATTATTTTCTCAAAAGAGATTTTTAACTCAACCCCTTAAAATTTATTATGTTGACATGGTTAAGGAAACGTATGGTTTACTTGGTATGAAAATATAAAAAAAGGTGGAGGAAATTTTTATTGAGTTTTGATTAAGTGATCTAAAAAAGTCTTCTATTATTAAGCAATCAAAATAAAGTGTTCAAAGCCAACGTTGAAACATACTACGTGTAAGAAACTTTAAATGCGTCCCACTTAAGTATATAAGTTCTTGAAATAAGTACCCTGAGGGATCTAATGATGCCATGATAATTAGAAAAGACCAGGAGAGGGACACGTGGTAGAACACTCGCAGAGAACGAATAAATAAGCCGATAAGTTTATGTATTTTGATAAGTTTACTTTTCTTTTTAAATTATTTATTTAATAACATAAAGTTCTAATATTTATTTTTGATATTTTAAATGGTTTATTTTTTTAATTTAAAAATTATTAATTATTTATTTAATAGTATAAAGTTTCAATATTTGTTTTTAATATTTGAAATGGATTAATTTATTTAATTTAAATTTTAATTTAATTTGTATTTATTAATAAAATTAAGAAAATATATATATATATATTAATTTAAAAGAAATTTTAAAAACAGAAATAATTGTTCATGTATTAATTTTTTATGTTAAATAATGTCTCTTTGAGATTTCTATTGGAATTTTTTTTTCCATTCATGGATAATGTAGAATGCGAATTCCATCAAAATTCTAAATAGTTTCACAAACTAAACACTATACACATTAAAATTCTAAATAGTTTCGCAGCCGAAACACTATACACATTAAGCTTTAAAGTTTATGGACATCATATTCGACCTCTACATGCTATATTTCAAAATTTTATGTCCATGTCTATAACCAAGAATGTTAATCAAGAACGTTAATTGTCTCCTATGATAACAATGAAAATTCATTTTTTTAAGGGTCGTACGAGTAGTAGGAGGATCCTCATTAATCTCACATTAAAAGTGAAAGGTTTTATGCTTGGGGCTTATGAATACTATTTAAGAATGAAGTATAAACCTACTCCTCACTATAAGGATAAATATTGGGGATGAAAAAACACATCCAGTGCTTATTTGTAATGATATATTCCAATCTAATTGTTAGACCAATGATCAAGATAGGCCCATCTTATCTTAGTTGCTTCATCCCAACTAAAGTACATTACAAGGATTCAAAATTTCAAGAAAGTATCTTTCTTCATGCTCTCTAGAGTTACAATCAACAAGTTGATGCAATGGCCAATAAGGTTATAAAACTAAATTTGCGGTGATTTTTTTTTAAATGGTTTTCAAACTACCTAGGCTATTCCATAACTCTTCCATGTTAATTTAATGAAAAATACCTTATTCATATTAAACAAAGTGTCCCTCATGTGAAAGCTCATCCATGAAGATAGATCAATAAAATTGATGACCTAACACCCCCTCATACTTGTCTAAGTAGCAAGGGGGTTAGGTATTGAAGCCATGTTTTTAGTTCATTTTTAGATAGGTGTTGTTGACAACTAATCATTGAGATTGGGTGAATATATGTAAAATAGTGTAAATAGAAAATAAGGATAATTTGAATATGAAGAGACATTGAGAGATGAAGCTCAAGAGTCTCTCCCTCCATATATATATCTATTTTCATCCTTAATGGAAAATCAAAATTCATCTTTAGGAGTTACCTCCTTGCATGACATGGTATTAGAGCAAAAATCCCTTTTTAGACTTGTAACTCCTATATTCTACTAGTTTTCAACTCCCATTTAGAGTTGGTTGTCTGCAGATGTTGTGGTGCAATCAAGCCAGAGCCATTGTGATTGTGTTGTGGCTGGAATTACATCTCTTTCATGAATGCTATGTTATGTTATGCATGGTATTATTCTAACTGATATAATCCCATTGGTATTACTTCTTGAGGAGAAGTTATTAACAGTGGGTTATGTTATATACGTTGAATATGTGTATCGTATGCTTATGGTTGATGGCAATATATTGTTACAGTTCACTGTGTTGCACCATATGTTATTATTGCCTTTGACTCTATTGTGGTATCCCCATATTCCATATTGCATACCTGCATATGACCCGACGTTGAATTCGCCTCACTAGTTACATTTTCCTCACACTGTTACATTGTCTTGAAATATATATATCACAGTTTTTGTATCATAGTATAACGCTGCAACCGTCGCTAGTTTGATACATATAAATTCTGGTTATAACATCCCATGTAATGACTATTAAATGCTCCCATATAACACCCCTCCCCATACCACCTCCTCCCTAAAATGCCTGCTTTGATATAACCTTGCTCTCCATACCACCTACTCCCTAAAATGCCTCCTTCATACACTATACCTCTCTTATGTATAACATATTACATTGGAAGGTATACAAGAATTACATATATCGCCCATATATCACCTTGAGTACCACTATACCATACCACCTTTTGTCATATATATAACATTGGTCTGTAATATATATAAATTGAGTTATATCACTCATGTTACATCACTCTCGGTTACATTGAATGGTATATGGTTATGGTATATAGTTGAGCATTGAATGGTTTCCTCCCATTGTGGAGTTCAACACTTGTGACATCACACCCCACATAGTTAATACCTCGCCCATGCATTCACTCTACCATTTCAGTTAACACCTACCCATATATTTCCTTCCCAATATAACCCTTCCCCATATAACCCTTCCCCATATATTACCTATGTCATATATATTAAAACTACATTTTTTACATGTATTATCATCAAAAGTGAATTTTTTATTATATTGGCAGCAGAGTACATTTTTTACAAAATACACATATTTTAGAATGCATTCATTGATATTAATTGTTGCAGTAGTTATCATTGGAAAAGTGAACTATCCTGAACGTTCATGGAAAATAAAACACACTTTCATTTTCAATGAGTTGTGAAAAGTTGTTTCTGTAGGAGAAGGAGATCATGAACCTACAAAGCCCACCTGAGATAAGGAGATTTTTATTTGGGAAAATAAGAACAACAAGGCCTATGTCTTGAGTGCCACATTTGCAAATGAAGAGGTGAGTCATCATATTTCACCATTTTCAAATGCGTTTGAAGCCTTACAGAATTTGAAGGAATTGTGTGACTCACACTCTAAACTTGAAGCCGTCCAATTGATGACTAAATTGTTCAGTCTTGAATTGAAAAATGATGACCCTCTTTCTTTAGCATCAAAGTAATATACAATATGCATGATATAAAATACACTGGTGTTCAAGTAGACATTCCTCTCATAGCTTATGTCAAGGCACTATATGCCACTTATTCAAATTATCTTGAGTCATTGCAAGCAAGTGGAAACCTCATGGAGATTACCTCTAACTCCCTTGAGATGAATTTTGCCAAGAGAGAGAAGGCTTTTGGGTTGAGTACAACTCCTCAATATTTTGAACAAGCTATGATTCTTGCACATAGAGAGAATAATCGTGCACAATATTCTTCTAGAGGAAAAGGTGGTCGAAGAGAAAGAGGAAGAGGGAATTTTAGAGGCAGGGGGTCAAATAGTTCACTTGTTATCGGTCGCATTGATGAGGATCTCATTGAAAATATTGAAAACACTTGCCACTTATGAGATGCTCCGGTGAAACCTCTCATTGCCTTCATAAACCTGGAAGGATTGGGTATGCTTCTCGATTGAGCTAACATAGGTGTCGGGACGAACCATGATGTGCTCCAGCTGAGTCTTCTTCTAGTATGTTTCTTCAATGGTTTTCCCCTTGATGTCATTTCTGCTGGCTTGTTGGATGTTGGCACTATTTCTTGGTTATAATGGCTGCTTCTTCTTGCCCGCCATAACACAAAGAATGGCTTGACACAAATATTGTGTCCAATGGGGGTCAAGGAAAAGGGTTTATCTCGTTTTTCCAGGCTCTACACAGAATACACAATCCAAACAATCCACACCTCTGTCAAATCCATGTTGTGGATTGTTTATATTTTAATGGGTTTGAAAAAAAATATATTGATTGAGGTCTTGAGGGAAAGTGAGTTGTTTTGGGAAAATATGACAATGATGAGCGTTAAATAGTTTTATGGTTGGTGTGGCATAATAATTTGAAAAACAATAAAACTACAACCTTTCTAACTTGACTTCATAATAGTGAACCTAGATTCTAGTTAATGTTTATAACTATGTATTGGTTGTTCAACTATATGAAGGTAGAATGTTTTTATAAGGATTAAGTGTTGGATTTGATCGCAACTTATGCTCTTCAAAATATTGCCCGTAGCATTGGATGAGATTGTATTTGTTCTGTACCTTCTATATTACAATGATAATGATTTTCCTTGTATCTTATATATATTATAATCATATACTAATGTTACATTCTAGTTACTAAAAGCATACGAGAACAGTTACACTTGTAATTTTGTGTTTTAGGGTTCATTTGTAGTGACTAATGTCATAAATTTTATGACATAATCATGTTATGTTAAAAAAATAAAGGTAATTGGTTAATTAGATGACGAGTATTACATGATTTATTAGATTATTACATTTTGTGTTTTCTGAATTTGATGAATAAAATTTCATATTAAATCAAAAGTATGTTTTTTTGGGCAAATATGACAAAGATTTGACACAATGTTTAGGAAATAACCTAATTTTGGTGTCATTTTATGTCTATGGAGATTCCAAGAGTGGTTCATCGAAGGAACCTCATCTTGGAATTTTAAGCAAGTGAAGATAATTTGAAGAATGGATTCCTAAGAACTCTCCTGTAGTGACTTTATCTTAGGCATATTTCTCCATTGGGAGCAAAAAACCCTAGTGAATTCACTATGAACTCAATTTTCATATATTTAATTGAATGTTGGTCAAACATTTACTCCATTTTATAGGTTGAGTCTATCAACATTTCTTTTACCTTTCAATATCCAATTTTCATTTGATCTATGATGTCATCTTTCAATCTATACGTGATATTCAACTTGACATCATGAATAAAAAAACAACATTGACTATAGTCACTTCCAATCATCAATCATGAAAACAACATCAACTATAGCCAATTCAATACTCTGTCAACTTTTCCCACACCTTGAAAAGCCATGCCAAGCAAGGCATAAATCTTAGGGCACATGTCATTATATTGCTTCTTTTTCACTTGTTTCCTATTAGAAAAAAAATTTACATATAAAAAGAAAATTGTGTTTATAACATCCTAAATTAAGAAACCACAAAAAAATACACTCTGTTGGTAATAATAAAATTTTAATAGCACCACAAGGAATTACAATTATGGGAAAAGGTTAGGAAAGAAGGATTGAAAACAAATCAATAGTTAAATAGTGAACAAATGAGAATGTTATGAAACCTAATTAATTGACCTACCACACCCTAGTTAACATTGGTTCATTTGTGTGGTCAAAAAATTTTAACCGAAGCAATAGGTTGCATTGTCACCATGATTCGCACCACCTAGATGGCATAACAAAAAATCCCCAGGTGATTTTGGAAGAATATTTACCCGTTCAGACTCGGCACCTAAGCCAACAGAAATTCCTCATGGGTAAGAAACAATAATTCTTATAATTAAAAAAATAAAGATAAAATGTAGTTAGCTACCTTTTGAGTGGGTTTGGCCTCTGGAAGCTTCTCCTCTAGCATGAAGCCTCAATCTTCCTTTTCTGAGTCTACGTCCATTTCACCGACATCCGATGTCTTTGCTTTGGGACTTTCAAAAGACTGGGTCCAGGCGAATTCAAGGTCCTTTTTGGATCTCTGTAATTTTTAGGGATAATTGGATCATCAAAATCCATCTATGCTAGAGCATCTTCCTTGTGACTACCTATGATGTTAGGATATTTGATATCCTTTTCGTAATCAATGCATTCTTACTCTCTTATTTCTTATTTTCTCGGTTGATTTTTGTGTCAGAAAGGAACATGTTGTCTTCTTTGATGAAGCCATTATTGCTTATGCCTTTGGGCTTATTTTCCTCCATGGAATCTTGGACATATAGCCTCATTGTTCTTATCTAGAAGTACTTTGAAGTTTCTCAGAGAGATGGAGGGCTTGGGTATGGGACATCGTCTTGTCGTGTGGGCAACCATGTAGTGCACATTCCAGTTGTAGAATGAAATCACCATGATTGGAGGTACTGAGAATCAAATCTCATGAATTCAACCAAATGAATCAAATCCTACGTGTGATGGCATGGTTGTGCCCTTCCTTCGCCTTCTTCCCCCCTAGAGAAACCTTTGAAAGGGAGGGAAATAAATCATTTTCACCTTCGAAAGAAACAAATACATGAAACCTTGGATGTAACTTAAATGAAATGCTCATGTGTTTTTCAAGGGGAATTATTTCCATTAAATAAAAATTTGATACTTTTCTTTTATTTAATGAGAGGCATTTTTGGTTATAAATAATTATTAATTTTATGGAAATTGTCAGGTCTTTGTGTCACCAAATATTATTTGAGGGGTTTTTGGTTGATTTATCAAAAGTTAATTATGTTGATATGAAAACAAGCTTTGTGTGGTTAAAACGTGCGGAAAAGTTGTAATTTCATGGTAATGATCAATCATCATTTCCAATTAAATGTTTTGTTTAATAATGATAACTAATTTACGGAGATTTTTCATGATGTTCATTAGAGGGAGTCAACATGGGAAAGATAATACTTTGGCTCTCACATATTTTAGAAAATTGATATCTCTTTTTCCATAAACATTAGAGGTTGAAAAATAACATATGTTCTAGAGCTAATCTTGTTTCAACTTAGTTATATCTTCAACCACAAATTGATATTGACCTCATGGATATGATAGAAATTTGGTGGCCTGTAGGGTAGTCTTGTCATGAAATAAGAAGGGTAGGCATCAAAATAAGCTTCATGTGGTCAAAAAGTATAGTGAAGCAGTAATGTCATAGGATTAATGATCATTTCCAGTGAAATTTTGTTTTAATAAGGATATCTTATCTATGGAGATTTTCTAATCATGTTTAATAAAGGGAGTCAACAAGGGAAAGGTGATAGTTTGGCTCCCACATGCCTTGGAAATTGATCTCTTTGTCCGTAAGCACTAAAGGTAGAAAAAACATCCTAGGCTCTAGAGCTAAGTCTGTTCCAAATTAGCTATATCTTGAACCAAAAATTTTTGTTGACCTCATTAATGTGATAGAAATTTGGTGGCTTGTAGGGTAATCTTGTCATGAAATAATTTTGTCGCTTATTCTCTAGTCATATTTTTTAATCCTAGACTAAATTAGTCATTTAAGTTAGTAAGGTTTAGTTTAGTCACTTATTATCTAGTCATATATTTTATTCCTAGACTAAATTAGTCGTTTAAGTTAGTCATTTTTAGTTCACTCACTTAAAATTTCACAAATTTACTCGTAATTCACTTGAAATAATTGTGGTGACTAATTTCTTTAGTCACCTAGTCATTAATTTCATCATTTTCTACTATTGTTTCCATTGTCTAATTATTTTGGGTTTTTTGTTTGGTTCATCGATGATATAAATGAGAGAGACTTGCTTCAACCCAACTAAATTGAAGTATCTTTCTTTGAAATCTCAAGATATTACCCTCTTTCATGTTGTCTAAAGTCATAATTAACATGTTTATTGAATGGCTAATAAGGGCACAAAACTAAAAATGGGGGTACTTTGGCAAAATTGTGTTCAAATTTCCCTAGCCATTCCATAACCCTCCTAAGGTTAATTTAATGATAAGTAGCATTCAATGGCTAATAAGGTTGCAAAACTAAAAATGGGGTTGTTTGGGAAAATGGTGGTCAGATTACACTAGCCATTCCATAACCCTCCGAAGTTATTTTAAAGATAAGTAGCCCATTTGTATCAAACTATGTGCCAAGGGAGCTTTCGGGAATGTGAAACTCTCATTTGAGAATTTTTGAATCATTTCGATAAAACCAATGATGTTTTAATAAAATAATCACATGTGAAATATGTGTGGAGTTGTGGAGGAATATTTGTTCAACCCCCCTCCCCACCCCCTCATTTCTTCCTCTGCACCTCCACACTCAACACATTGTATCAAATTTATGTAGATTTGTTGGTTTGGAAGACACATTGAGAAGCTTGAAGGAAAAAATCATGAGTTACAAGGAAGATAATGAGCGATTTATTGTGGCACAAGAAATTATTTCTCACTACAAGGAAAATACCTTCTAGTGGAGGTTTTTGCAAAAGGCCACTATAAAATTAGCCTAAAAAATCCTGTGTAGTAGAGGTCACTAGCATAGGTGGGTGGGTGGATGTTTTAGTGAATGTTTTTTGTATGGTGTGTTTGTAATATAGAAATGCATAATTTATTTTTTATCCATACAAGCACCAGTGTCACAT
>APFE031093294.1:0-36103 GCA_000404065.3 Pinus taeda
CAGTTCGTGGTCTTCCAGACATCAGAATTCTAGACAATACAATATGCAAGTCATGTCAGTTTGGTAAGCAAACCAGAACTAACTTCCCTGAGAAGGAAGGATCAACTAGCAGGCCACTTGAGCTTGTCCATACTGATATATGTGGTCTGTCTAGGAAAAGGTCACCTCGGGGAGAAGAATACTTTATATTATTCATTGACGACTATTCTAGGATGGCTTGGATAGGACTCATGAAGCACAAAGATGAAGCCTTCGAAAAATTCAAATCCTTCAAAGCTTTGGTTGAGAATGAATCAGATCACAGAATCAAATGCCTCAGGTTTGATCGAGGAGGAGAATTTACCTCGAATGAATTTTTCGATTTTTGTGAAGAACATAGAATAAGAAGAGAATTCTCTATAGCGAGGACTCCTCAGAAAAATGGAGTAGTGGAAAGGATGAACAGAACGGTTCAAGAAATGGCTTGTTCTATGCTTGATGAGTCTGGAACTCCCACAACTTTCTGGGGTGAAGCTGCATTTGCTGCAGTTGTTTTTCTCAACAAAACAAATGTCCAGGTGAACAACACTCAAACCCCTCATGAGCTCTGGTATGGTGAGACTCCTTCGGTTAAATATTTCAAAATTTTTGGAAGCAAATGCTATATCAAAAATATTGATGAACATCTTGGCAATTTTGAACCTAGAGCAGATGAAGGCATTCTCCTTGGTTACTCTCCCCATAGCAAAGCATACAAGTGTTATAATAAAAGGCTTGGAATTTTTTTTGAAAGTATTGATGTAGTGGTTGATGAAGAAGAAAACACTCCTAGGTAGGTAAGATCTGAAGATTTCGAAGATGATGAGGACTATCCATCAACATCAAATTAGATTCATGATGAAAAAGAAACCTATGAAGAAGAAACCCATGAGGAGCCTGAAGAACAAAAAAGGATAGAAGAAAAGACTCCATCCAGATACATTCAAAATAATCATCCAGAAACTCAAATTTTGGGGCAGAAAGAAGCAGGTATACAAACAAAAAGAACAATTGCAGAAGCATCAAGCCATTTGGCATTACTTTTCTCCACTAAACCACAAAATGTAAGAGAGGCATGCAAAGATGAATGCTGGGTCAAAGCAATGGATGAAGAATTTGAGAAGATCAAAAAGAATAACAATTGGGAGTTGGTTCCTAGACCAAAAGATAAGAATGTCATAGGGACAAAATGGATCTTCAAAAACAAGTTGAATGAAAATGGGGAAGTGATTAGAAACAAGGCTAGACTTGTTTGTAAAGGGTATGCACAACAAGACGGAATAGACTTTGAAGAAACTTTTGCTCTCGTTGCTAGACTTGAGGCCATCAGAATGTTCCTTGCTCTCTCTAGTTTTCAGAAGTTCAAAGTATTTCAAATGGACGTGAAATCAGCCTTTCTGAATGGAGACTTAGAAGAAGAAGTGTACATTGAGCAGCTAGATGGATTCATCCTTGGTAATGATCCAAATCTTGTATGCAGACTAAAGAAGGCTCTCTATGTTCTCAAACAGGCTCCAAGGGCTTGGTACTATCGTCTGGACAAATACCTTCATCAACAAGGTTTTTCAAAAGGATCAACAGATAGCAATCTTTATATAAAAATTGAAAATAACAAATTGCTAATACTTGTTGTGGATGTAGATGATATCATCTTTGGCAACAATGAAGAAGCTATGAGTAAAAACTTTGCCTTGCTGATGCAAAAGGAATTTGAAATGTCTTTGCTTGGAGAATTGACATATTTTCTTGGTTTACAAATCCAACAAAATAAAGGCGGTATCCTTTTATCTCAAACCAAGTACCTCAAGTAGATCTTGAAGAAGTATGACATGGAAGATTCAAAACCAGTATGTACTCCTATGGTCACAGGATGCAACCTCAGTGCAAATGATGAATCAACAGTAGTGCATTAACTAACCTATAGATCCATGATTGGAAGTCTGCTCTATTTAACAGGTACCCGACCAGACATCATGCATGCAGTAGGAATGGTTGGAAGATTTCAGGAAAATCCTAAGGAAACTCATCTTCAGGCAGTAAAGAGAATTTTCAAGTATCTTCAAGGAACTCAAAACTATGGCCTATGGTATCCTAGAGATGCGGATCTCACTCTTCATGATTATACAGATGCAGATTGGGCTGGAAGCGTGGATGACAGAAAAAGCACTAGTGGTGGTGCATTCTTTATGGGTTCCAAATTAGTATCTTGGTTCAGTAAGAAACATAGTTCTATTGCATTATCTATAGCTGAAGCAGAATATGTGGCTGTTGCATCCTATTGCACTCAACTCCTTTGGATGATGCAAACCTTGCAGGATTTTCAAATCACTTGTACACCACCTATCTCCATCTTATGTGATAATACAAGTGCAATTATCATTTCAAAGAACCCAGTCATGCATTCAAAGACCAAGCACATACCGATCAAGTATCATTTTCTCCAGGAACAAGTGCTGGAACAAAAGGTCAAATTGGAATATGTTCCCTCCAAGGAACGAGTTGCCGATATTTTCACCAAACCATTGCCCAGGGAGACATTTGAATACCTCAGACAGAAGTTGGGGGTTGTTAATGCATCATCCTGCTGTTGAATCTTGTCTGTTGTACGCAGGTGGATACACATACATTTTCCGGTCTATGTGGGTCGAATGGGTCTATCAGAGATCATCCAGCACAGGTTCAGGGGGAGCATATATTCTTCTAATGTTGCATTGTTGGCATTATCTTAGAAGTCCTTGGTTTGATTTCTCAAGAGTTTTTTGGTGGAGTAGATCAATGTGTGCTGGTCTGAAGGTTGATTCTGCTGATAGTTGTTCTTGTCTCTATGTCATGTACTTCTTTTCATATCAAGGTCGTAACGGCCTATTCTGGTTTCCCCACTATGCCTGGGATGAATGAGTTTTGTCTATCTTGTGTATTCCCACTTGGATGGGAGATGGATGTATGTATGAGTTTTGATGATAGGAAGGTTACGTATAATGTATGGAGTCATGTTTTTTCTTGTAGAACATCTTTTTGCAGACAACATTTCAGCATAGAGCATATACAAAGGGGGAGCTCATTCAGAGTTTTCAGCAAGTACTCAAGGGGAGTATGGTAGTCCACCCCTTTGCCCTTGATGTCAAAGGGGGAGAGTGATTGGTTGTTGTTGCCATCAAGTCCAAAGGGGGAGATTGTGGGCATTATGATACATATGTTGTACTTTATGGCAACCCACTCATTTCAGATGATAAATTATAGTGCAGCAAAGTTATTTTCTGGTTCACGAACTTTCACGTAGAGAAAAGTTCATGCACTTTCATGCAGAAAAAGTTCCTTTCATGAAGAGAAAATTTCATGCACTTTCATGCAGAGAAAAGTTCTTTTCATGCAGAGAAAATTTCACTCACTTTCATGCAGAGAAAAGTTCCTTTCATGAACAGAAAAGTTCACACACTTTCATGCAGAAAAATAAAAGTTCCTTTCATGTAGAGAAAAGTTCACGCACTTTCATGCAGAGAAAAATGCACGCACATGGGAAATCTTATGGTTGGTTCATGGTATTAGTCCGACAGTTTTTGATCCTATGGTTTTGGTCCATGGTATTGCATCCAAAAGTGTTCGTCACAAGTATTGGGTCCATGGTATTGAATTGTTATGGTTTTCGGTCCGTGGTATTGTGAAAGGCCTAAGGCTATAAATGAGGAAGGAGATCATCTGGAAAGGTATCTTCTGAATGATTGAATATCTGAAAAAGTGCTAGATCTGGAATACTGTGATTGGGTTATGGTGCAGATCTGGATGTGAATGAAGAAGGAACCTGAGTGCAAGGAGAAGGATAAGTTCTATTGATGGGTCAAAATCTTAAGGCTGGAATAGTGGTATCTCTATATGATTTTGATCTGTGATATGTGGTGCACGCTTGATATATAAATCTGATAATCTGGGTTAACTAACATTTGAATGTTTGAAAGAATGAATTTATAGATCTGTACGCAAGTTTATGAATAGTGAAGTAGCATACATCTCTTGATTTATGTTCTAGCTGCTTCTGTTTATTGCTACAATGTTCTAGGTTCAGAAGTGGGGTGTGATTACTGTTATTATGATCTGGGTACAATCATTAGGGAATTTTTTATTTTGATTCATTTTTTATTGGTGAAAAGGTGATTGGTTGATGTAGAAATTCTTGATGTTTGATTGATGTTATTTGTGGATCTAGTCTGAAAATTTATGAAACGTGGTCCCTAGAAGGAAGAGAAGGTTGTAGTATTCTGCAGGTAGCAGCCTGCATACTAGTATCTCAACTAGTACAAGAACTAAGGGGGTTGTAGCTCCCTTCCAGGAGAAGCTGGAAAAAGGGAGAGGGTTGTAGCTCTCTGCAGGTAGCGGCCTACATACTGGTAAAGGACTGCACCAGTACAGAATCATTGTAAAAAGAAGTTTCTAATTGAAAAGATAGAGACATATTGCAGCAGGTGGTTTTCACCCACATTGGGTTTCCACCTTATATCTTGTGTTCTTGTGTGTGATTGTCTTCTGCTCTATTTTTCTGTTCCTGGTTACTGTTTATATGATCCTGATGCACGTATTAATGTTCAACATCTGTAAAATATTTTAAATTATAAGTATGTATCGTATACACGGGTTTCCTTATCTGTAGTTGCATATACACGTTGTTTTCTCTAACTGAAGTAGCGTATATGTTTTGGGTTTGAAAAAGAAAATAATTGACTAGATAATACTGATTCAGCCCCCCCCTCTCAGTATTATTTCCAACACCCTCCTTAGCTCAGATCAAGCAATGCATCATAACCCATATCCTGCATACTGGATCTCATACTACATCAGATATTCAAGTGTTTTTCCATGCATTTGCCTAATGATCTTCTTCTTATTTTATAGTCTTAGGCCTTACTAAATACCATGGTCCAAAACCATAACAAAACAATACCACGGATCCAATACTTGGGTTCAACTCTTTTGGATGCAATACCACGGAGCAAAACCATAGGATCAAAAACTTTCGGACTAATACCATGAACCAACCATAAGATTTCCCATGTGTGTGTGCTTTTCTTTGCATGAAAGTGTGTGAACTTTTCTCTGCATGAAAGTGCGTGAACTTTTCTCTGCATGAATGTGCGTGAACGTTTCTTTGCATGAAAGGAAATTTTCTCTTCATGAAAGTGTGTGAACTTTTCTCTACATGAAAGGAAGTTTTCTCTTCATGAAAGTGAGTGAACTTTTCTCTGCATGAAAGTGTGTGAACTTTTATCTGTATGAAAGGAAATTTTCTCTACATGAAAGTGCGTGAACTTTTCTCTGCATGAAAGGAACTTTTATCTTCATGGAAGTGCGTGAACTTTTCTTTGCACTATAATTTAGCATCGGAGATGAGTGAGTTGCCATCAAGTACAACATATGTATCATAATGCCAACAATCTCACCCTTTGGACTTGATGGAAAAGCTAACTTGTCACACTGAGAACTGTCATCTGATTCCTTTGAGTTGTCCAGTATCCCATGCATTTTGTCACATCTGATATCTCTTCCATAGATTCATCTAGATATATATAAGTGAGTTGATCTTCTACGAGTTAGTTGCCATCAAGTACAATACATGCATAATAATGTCAAAATTTGGACTTCAAGAAGTACCTCAAAATCAGCTCCAAAGTGGCATGACACACACATATTTTGGCGTGGTGCACAAAGAATTTTGGCTTGTTTTTCACTCAGCAACTCAAAATTTCCCCCAGTTTTGACCAGTTTGACTTTTTGATGTAATTATTGATCTATCTTGATGTAACTTGAGGAATATGATGTAATTTTGGCACATATTTACTTGTTTTAGATGATTCATTCACTAAAAGGTGAAAATTAAATGAATGAGTTAGTTTCCTAGAGCAGTAAGTTGTTTAACTACCCAGATTTCAGTTCCTTGTTTAGAATTAGTTCAAACAGCTCCTAGAATGATGAGCTTGACCCCTAGAGGCAAGGGAATGGGTTGCGCTAGTCTATATCATGTATTTTCTGAGTCATTTTCAGGGTTGGACATTTGGGATTGCTTAGCACTCTATTGTACATTCTATCTCTAAATTTTTGGCAAAGGAAAGACTAGGGTTTTGCAGCACTTGTTGGGATCCATGTGGCTTTATGTTTTGATGGTGTGTTTCGTTATGTAATTGTAAGTTCATTGATATTTATGTGTATCATTTTCCCTTCTTTATGCTTCTAAAATTAAACAAATGAGTGATTGAAGTAGAATTCATTAGACTGTTGTGCTCTGCTTTGAAATTTGTTTAATTTTCAATGTTTTCATCTGTTTGAAGAGGATTCTTGAGACCCTCTTGCCCTCCTTGGCTCCTCACCAGTCTGATGCATCCATTATTTCACTCTAAAAGCATCAAAACAATTGCCTTCCTTGCCCCAATCAGAACTCTATGAAAACTGTGTCTCATCCCCATACCCAAATTTGCCTTTCCCTTTTTCCCACTCAAAACCCCCAAAAACTCAAATCAAATCTAGGTACTTCATACCTAGCCTAAACTAAGATATTATTTCAGTCATCTCGAGCCCCATTGATTATCCTTTGTCGAGATTGACCTGGAGAGAGCCCTCTCCTGTCCTTATAGGGCTAGCTACGAGGCTGAGCGTGGTTTGATGTGGACCTAGAACCTTACCTTTCCAGCCTGAGGTAAATCTAGGCTCTAACATAGTGGCGACTCGACTGGGGAAGAAATACTTGATTGTGTGTTAGTATTCTTCATGTTGAAACTACAGATGGAGTCTGAAGATTAGCCAGGTAGCCTTCGAAATGCTTTTTCTTTGCATTAGTGCAAGAAGATAAATGTTACTTCAGTCAATCTCCAGTCTAGTCTCATTAACGGAAAATTTAACATGCAAACACCCCAGTTCATTTGATGATTCTAAGCTGTGGATGATAAGATTAGGATTTGATAGGCTGAGAACATTGTTTATGTCCTTTTGATTGTTTGGAAATACCACATTGGCTTCAAGGAGATATACCAGATCTAATCCCGATCTAAATCCTCCTCCTGTATAAGAAAATCCCAATTTGATTGCAATATTTCTTCGTTAAGAGAGCTCAGTGATTCCCTTGTTTAAATCTTATTCATGTCCTACACTTTTTGAATACCTTGAAGAGCTTGATTTTGATGAGCAGTTCGAAATATCATTGTTTGAAACCATATCCGAAACTACTATTGAGTCTATTGTCCCAAATCCTCATTTTCTTGTAGATCTCGAAACTGAAAGGGCTAATCGGTCAATTGATGATTATATTTTGACACAGCTTCAAACTTCAATTGTGGCTTCAAACCTCGTTGATTTCTTAGAAACTGCATCTGCAACTCTTGGACCTTGTACAATTGCATCTAGCTCAAGGATTCCCATTGAAACGCCCTTCATTCCAACTATCCCTGTGTAGCCTACTATCTCATATCAAAGATCTACAGTGAGCTCTTCTTCTACATCCAAAATTGCGTCTCCTCTGCACACCCCTCCTCATACACCTCATACATCAGCTGCACCTACTCCCCCAACATCTCCAAGGCCGACTGCAAATCCACCAAGAGTGATGGCTGCCCATTTTGCACCTCTCGTACTACGTCAAGTTTTAGATGATATGCCCACAGATTATCAAAGAAAAATTCCTTTGTTTCATGGCATTCCTCACAACACTACCACTCAACAACATGTGGACAAAATGGCAGATTTTTGTGACCTTCATGAGATCGATGCAGAAAATGTAACAATGAGATTGTTTTCACAGACATGTAATGGTGAAGTTAGGAAATGGTTCAAAGCCTTGCTCGCTGCTAGCATTTCTACATTGGACGATCTACAAAGACAATTCTTAGATCGTTGGGAAATCAAGAAAAATCCTCTTCAGATCCTTCAAGAATATGAGCACATCAAGTGGAATGTCGGTGAATTTGTTCAAGATTACTGCATTAGATTCAATTCACTCTACAAAGCAATTCCTGATCATTTAAGGCCACCTGTGGGGCTAGCCATGATGAAGTTTCCGGATGGTTTTGATGCTGACATGGCTTATAAACTAAGCGAAAGAGAGGCTGCCACAATGGAAGATATGCAAAAGATCACGGTCAGTGTTGAGGAAAATCTGTTGGCCAAGAGGGCAAGAGCAAGAGCAAAAAAGGTCACAATAAAAGAAGAGTCGTCCTCAACAGATCTATTATTTTGGAAGGTGAAGTAGATGATTGAAAGGGTGAAACTTGACAAAACGGAGCCACAAGTTAGAAATCCTAGCTTTCGTGGCCAGCAGCAACCGCATTATAGAATTAAACAAAGAGAACAAAAAGCTCATGATCAGACAGCCCAGCAGCCCGTACAACCACCTTTACAGCAGAATGTGGTACTTGGTCTTGAGTCAGAAGAGGAGGAAAATGTGATTTGAGAAGAAAACCACTTCTTTACTCCAGATGATATGCCAATCTATATTACTGAAGAGGAGGAGTACGCAGAAAGTTCAGCAGTACGCAAAGATGCATATTTCATTCTTGCAAATGACACGGTTTTGGAAGAAGAGTGAGATGAGTACCAAAGAGGTTATATGAATGCCTTGTCCACCCATCAGCATCAATATTCACTTAGAAATAGAGTTGTGCCTGTTAAACCAATTTAGAAGAGGAAAGAAGCTTCAGCATCAAAGAATGATTCAGCGTCAAAGAAAGGGAAAGAGACAACTGATTCTAATATCAAAAAATCTCCATCAGCAGAAAAATCAAATCAGCCAATTGCATCAAAGGAAAAGGAGAAGAAAGATGTCCCAGTCAAAGAGGTAGAAAAGATTTTGGCTTTTAGTTTGGAAAATGAAATTTCTAAATTGAAGGTATCCATTCCTTTGACTAAAATAATGAGGAACAATAGTTATAGAGGGCAAGTTTCTAAAATTTTGAGCTTTGATCCAATGTTTGATATGGTGAATGTCGAAGATGATCAACCTGAATTTATTTTTGGGCCAGCATTGAATGGTGAGTCTCCTGATAGTGATGTGCCGCCTTGTTATATCAGTTTACGGGTGCATGATTTTGTGTTGCATAATGCTATGTTCGATTCCGGAGCTTCCCACAATCTTATGCCGAAAGCTATCATGGAGAAGTTGGGTCTGGACATCACTAGGAAATACCATGATCTCTTTTCATTTGATTCCAACAGAGTGAGATGTATTGGGCTCATCAAAGACTTGGTTGTAAGTCTGGATCAAATCCCAATGAAGAATGTTTTGATGGATATTGTTGTGGCGAACATTCCTCCCAGGTTTAGTATGCTTCTTTCCAGGTCTTGGGGAGCGAAATTGAAAGGGACATTACAACTAGATTTCTCCTATGCAACAATTCTTGTGTTTGGCCAAATGACGAAATTGCACCGGGAACAAAAAATGAAATACATGATTACAAGCAAGGAGAAACTGATCAATCATCCAATCAATTATGTACATACAGATTTAGAGTCTTTTGTTTTGTATTCAGATAGTTTCAATGATATAGATAGTCAAATAGTAGAAGCAGAAAGTATTCCAGAAATTACAGATAATTTCAAATAATTTTTAAGGAAAGAAGGAAAAGAACAACGAGACACCATTGAGCAATTAGCTGAAGATAATGGACAGCAAGCAGGAAAAACACAGTCAACAACATTTCAGCAGTTAGAAGAAGATGAAGAGGGCCTATGGACGATGGATTTCGATGCTACAGTGGGAAATGATGGTGCTCAAATTGGTATTTGGGTATGCAGTCCTTTCCCCACCCCGAACAAAGTTCCTAGTAATGTGCAGGTATGTTCTTACAAGCTAGCTTTTGATTGTTCAAAAAATGAGGCTGAGTACGAAGCTTTGATTGTTGGACTAAAAATTCTAAGAAAGTTGAATGCTAAGAGGATTTTCGTATATGGCGACTCCGAATTGGTGATTAAGAAAGTTAAAGGTGAGTATCAAGAAAAACATCCTCGGATGCGAGCTTACCGTAATACTGCCCTAGACATCCTAAAATGGTTTTCAGATTATACCTTGACGTGTGTGCCTCGTATTCAAAATGGAATTGCTGATGCACTTGCTAAGGGAGCAATTAGTTTGAAGATTCCTATGAACTCAAGCAATAAATTCGAAATCCATGTCAAGCATTGTCCCACTGTCCCGAACAATCAGAGATTTTGGAAAGTTTTCCAAGATGATTACGAAATTGATGATTTTATGCAAAACAAAGATAAGTTTAAAGATACTTTAATTGATGTAGAACACGATGATGGTGAAGATGATGTGCAGATCAATCAAATGGAAGTTTTGCAGCTAAAGGATAACATCATTCCAAAAGGCTTGATATCTTTAGAAGAAACCTTTGATCAAGATGACGTAGCCCACAAGCCAACATTGCAGCCAACAGAGAAGGGTGTTGAAGAGGTCAATATCGGAACAGCTGCAAATCCCAAAATGGTAAAACTATCCAAGGCATTGCCACACAAGGTAAAAGCCAAATATATCAGTTTGTTGTCATCTTTTGTTGATGTTTTTGCTTGGTATTATTCTGATTTGAAAACATATGATACCAATATAACTCAGCCTAATCAAAAACCTTTCAGACAGAAGTTGAGAAGGCTTAATGCAAAACTGCTGCCATCAAATGAGAAGGAGATAAACAGGTTGTACAAATCAGGAATCATTGTTCCCATCCAACTTTCTGATTGGATCTCTAATTTGGTGCCCATACGAAAGAAGACACGTTAGATTCGCTTGTGCATTGACTTTAGGAATCTCAATAAAGTTTCATTGAAGGACAATTATCCATTGCCCAAAATGAGTCATATACTTCAACGAGTAGTTGGAGCATCTCGGATGTCATTACTCAATGGTTATTCTGGATATAACCAAATTTTGGTCCATGAAGATGATCAGGATAAGACAACGTTCACCACTCTGGGGGGACCTTTTCATTACGCCAAAATTCTTTTCAGTTTGAAGAACACAGGTGCCAAATTTCAGTGGGCAATGGACTTGGATTTCACAAATGAGAAGGATTTTTTTTTGGTTGTGTACCTTGATGATCTAACCGTGTTTTCCAAATCCGATGAAGAACATATGTATCATTTGAAAATTGTCTTCCAAAAGTGTAGAAAATATGGTGTGTCGCTGAATCCAAAGAAAAGCTTGTTTTCAATGGATGAGGGCAAACTACTTGGGCACATCATATCAAAAGATGGCATCCTTATTGATCCAGCATGTGTAGAAGTGATTCAGCAAATTGACTTGCCTCGAAACAAGAAGGAGATCCAATCTTTCAATGGTAAGATTAACATTTTACGCCTCTTTGTTCCTAATCTTGCTGAACATCTAAGAGAGATTACAAACATGCTTAAGAAGGACAGCCAAATGAAGTGGACGGAAGAGGCTATAAAATTTTTCAACTTAGTCAAATTGGAACTTTCTTCAGCCCTGGTTCTAATCAGCCTGGACTACACTCAGGATTTTATATTGTTTTCTTTTGCTTTAGAGCACACAATGGCAGCTGTATTAATGCAGAAAAGAGATGAGTTGAAAGACCAATTGCTTTTTTTAGCTGAACTATAAGAGATGCAGCCTTGAAGTACAACATCATTGAAAAGCAAGCCCTTGCACTTGTGAAAGCATTGAAATATTTTCGAGTATATATTTTTCATTCTCATACTTTGGCTTATGTTCCTAACGCTGTAGTCAAGGATGTTTTAGTGCAGACTGATCCGGAAGGAAGACAAGGCAAGTGGATTGTAGTCTTGTTGGAGTACGATGTGGAGATAAAGCCCACCAAGCTTGTTAAAGGACAGGGATTGGAAATGTTAATGGATGAATCAAACTTGCATGCCTTAGACATTAATCTGATCGCTACTATGTCCGATGAGAATGAAGAAGGTTCTTCAATTCGGGTATTCAAAATGTTTGTTCTTTCCCCGTGGTATTCAGACATCATATATGTGCTGCAAAATTTGTCACCACCACACGGTATGCCTAGAAACAAAAGTAGAACTCTCAAATTGAAGGATGCAAAGTTTTTCATTCTAAATTCTGCACTTTATTGGAAAGACCCCAGTGGCATTTTATTGAATTGTTTGGTGGAATAAGAAACGAAGCAGGTCATGGAGGATTTCCACAAAGGAGATTGTGGCGGTCACCTTTTTTGGAAAACAACGACAAATAAAATTATAAGAGTGGGGTACTATTGGCCAACATTGTTTGATGATGTATATAAGGTTGTCAAGAGCTGTCATCAATGTTAGATTTTTGAAGGAAGGTAGAAATTGCAGCCTTTGCCGCTTAAGCCCATTGAGGTGAGTTCTCCTTTTCAGCAGTGGGGGTTGGATTTCATTGGTGAAATTCATCCCGCTTCTTTCGGTCAGCATCGATGGATTCTCATGACAACAGATTACTTCACGAAATGGATCGAAGTAATTCCCACTAGACAAGCTACGAATGCGGTAATTATTTCATTCCTTGAGAATAACATCTTGTCTCATTTTGGTTGCCCGAATAATTTAATCACTGACAACACAACAACTTTCAAATAAAAGAGGATGATTGAGTTTTGTAACAAGTATAAAATCATTTTGGGTCACTCAACTGCCTATCATCCGCAAGGCAATGGTTTGGCGGAGTCTTCTAATAAATATTTAGTCAACATCATCAAAAAGCTACTGGAAATTAACAAGAAGAGTTGGCATAAAAAGTTGGTCAATGCACTTTGGGCAGATCGAGTCAACCAAAAGAAATCCATTGGTATGTCTCCCTTTGAGCTTGTTTATGGAGGTGATACAGTGTTTCCTACTTCTCTAGCAGCTACCGTAGTCAAACTTCTTCAGGAGGCTAGCACTGAGGAAGATCCTATGCAGAGAAGACTAAATCAAATGGTCCATTTGTAGCAGACAAGAGAAGACGTCTTCCAAAACACATCTAAGTTGCAAGAGAAGATTAAGAATATCTATGACAGAAAAATGAAAGTGGACAAATTTCAATTGGAGGAAGTGGTGCTGAAATGGGATGCAAGAAATGAGGAAAAGGGTAAGCATGGTAAGTTTGAAAATATGTGGAAAGGTCCCTTTAAAATTGTTGCATATCATGGTCAGAACGCTTTTCTTTTGAAGGAGATGAACAGAGAAGAATGTCCTAGAGGGCCGGTCAATGGTCGGCTGCTCAGAGGTATCATTTCTGATTTGTTTCTACTGCCTACATTATCACTGTATATACCATTTTAATTTCAGTTTCATTGCAAGAGTGTGCTGTGATATTTTCTTCAGTCCAGGGCTCGAAGTGAAGGCTATAATCCTGAAGAAAGATTTTATTTTTGGTTTCAGTTTGTCAAGTCAGTTTTTCAGTCATTTTGATTTCATAATTGAGTCAGTTTGAGTCAAGTTTGAGTCAATCAATGAGTCAAGAGTCTTGTGTCGATTTCTTGAAATAATGGACTCCATAGCCCAATGGACGAAGGCACTCTCTAGCTCTCCCTAAGATCTGCCTTTCTTGGCACCTCCAAGGAGCTACCATCCCCATTGGAGCCAATGTTAGAGTCGGTCTTTACATCCCTCCATCAAAGATCATTTCTCTTTATTGCATTTCATTTTTAGGTGTCTCACTCATTTCACTCACTTGCATTCCACTAGGGGCATGCCATAATTTGATGGAAGGATTTTGTCATTCATTCCCCTCATGCCTTGCATTGCTGGTTCGGGTCTGTTTATCGAAATCAAGTCTTTGAGTCACTTACAGCCCTGTTTTAGTCTTTTGATTAGCAAAGAGTCATGTCAATCATACGTCTAGGGTTTCACAAATTGAGTCGTTAAAGTGTCCAATAATGCCAGCAGGCCAGACAGAGGATCTACACATGTTTTTTATTTCGCAAATTTCATCGTCATATTGATGGATTATGACTGTTCTTCAAAACTTTGTTTTGAAGAAAAGTCAACATTTTATCTTTTGTAACATTTTCAAAATTTCTTCAGTTATTGAATTCTCCAGGCGCAACCCTGGTCTTCCTTGGTCAAAACATGCCATTATCCCTACAACAATCGCCAAAAGATTCATTTTTCAAGTAAAAAATCAGAAGGACATTTGAAAAGACAGAAGTTGTATTAAAAGCAAAAAGTGCCAAAGTTAAAAACATTACAAAATGGGTTATTGAGAAAGCAAAAATTTAATCCATCTCTAGATAAGATATTTCTCAAGTTATTGATCCATTTGCATCAAGAGACATTTAGAAATCAAAGAGAGAAGTCGATTTTAAAATTTGGAAGGTCGACTGTGTGTTGGAATATAAAGCACGACGCATTGGGATAGGTCGCGACACACCCACAGAGCGCAGCACATAGAGCCGAAATTCATTGTGTATTTTTCAAAGGGTCCGGCGCATCCAGGCTACATGACGCACTAGGTTTGCACGCAGTGCATAGGACCTCCAACATAAAAACTTATTGTGTTCTCAACTAAGCTCAAACCCATTACTCCATGAGCCATGTTCATCACTTGAAACACATTTTCTTGTGCCAAGAGGTCAAAGGATATCAACTAGAGATTTGGAGGAGCGAGTTTTTTGTTTGAAGAGCCGAGAGAGTGTTTGAAGGACCAGGAGGTGTGTTGAAGGATGTCACAGCACACACAGGCCACATGGTCCATCGAGCGAAATTTCGCAGTGTAAAATCACACTGTCGTGGCACAACCAGGAGGCACGGCACACTGGATTTGTACGCGGCGCACAGAACCTACAGGCCAGTTTCTTGCCACTTCGGTCATCAAACTCACAATTTCTTCTACTCTAAGTAAGTTCAAGAGCTCTTCTAGTGAATTTAACTTCTGTGGGGTGTTGTCTAGAGGGAAGATTCAAAGGTTCAAGGTGAGAATATAAACCCTATGTATTAAAAGTTGCTCCTTTGGTGTTGATGAATTGGTGTTTTCAAATTATAATTTTGGTGCCAAGTTTGTTTTCCAAATTGTGATCCCTTCCCTTCTCATAACCCTTTCATTGTAATTAATCCCTTATCCTCTAACCTCCCATCCCTACTTCCCATTTTCCATATCTTAAGCTCCTATCATTCTCCCTTTCCCATATCACTTTCAAAATCCCTAAATTCCCACATCCCTCAAAGTGACTATTGCACATTTTAAATTTCACTTGGAAAGCTCCATCATCTCCTTTTCTCCCTCCCATATTCTTCCTCACATTCCCTCATTTTCCTGTGGCACATTGGCACTAAAAACACATCACTTATTTCTCTTTGCCAAACCAAACACCTACTCAACATACACATTGCAACATTATGACAGAGAGAGATTCATCATATGAGCAAGCATATGAGCAAGGGGTTTTAAGAATTTAGGCATGAGATAGGTGGACCTTCTCATCAGTATGAGCGCCATGAGACTATTAGTGTGCTGGTATTCATCACATATCAGAGGGGCACTAGACATTTGTTTGCAGCAGCAAAGCGAGTGTTATCTCCACCCAGGGTGGAAGGGGCCTTGCTTCCGACATCAACGCCACAGGTACCAGACAAAGGCAAGAGGCCAATGCAGGATGAGGGGCCTTCAAGTGAATGAGAGTCCGAATTCATTCTCATTCATGATGACGATATAGATATGGCCTCGCGGAGTGCCAAACTCAGAGAGATCATCCAGGAGCAATGGACAGAGATCCAAGCCTTGACTATCAATTTGGAGAGAGCTAAGTGGATTATCAGATAATTGTATTAGAGGAGTAAGCAGCTCGAAGATCAGCAGGTGATTATGGAGTTACAAAACATCCAGGAGAATTGTCGAGCTGCCCAAGGTAGGAGGATTGAATTCACTCCATTAGAGCAAGAAATCAACGTTGATCGAGAGTCTTGGCTTGAGAGAGTCAACACCCACTCGGAGAGACTGTTGGACAAGGCCAATAGGGACAAGGCATTGCTAAGACACATGGCTTTCCATTGCAGGGCACAAAAGATGAGTGCGAAGGCACGAATAAGGAATCTAAAGGCCAACTAAGGAAGGCAACAAAGAAGCAAAAGAGGCAAAGGGAGCATGATCATCTTCAGATCTTGGCTGAAGCTTCTTTGGCTGAGCATGGCTCTTCATAAGGCACCTTCAGCCCAAATTTCAAGGAATTTGGAGAAAATTTTGTTAATTTTGAATTTTTTGGCTTTAAAAACAGGTTTTTCAGTCTTATGCATAGTGCCACTTGGCGCGCGCTTATAATTGGGAAGTCCCCATGAGAAAAACTTTACATTTTTGGATTTTTCAACAAAATTTATGTATTCTCATGGATTACCTAAGTATTTCATCAAGTTCTGGGTTGCCTAAAGGGTCAAAAACACCCTAAAAATGACCTCACTGCCCCTATTTTGACACACAGAAAGTAGTCTTGGGAGATTGAGGTTTTGGAGGGGTAAATGACATCCAAATCCAGAAATTCCACTTGGGCTGGAAAGTAGACAGGCATGGCTTTCCAACAAGTATGGTTGGGTTCAATTTGGACTTCCGGAAGTGCCTCAGCATCAGCTCCAAAGTTGCGTGACACACACAGATTTTGGCGCGGCGCACAGAGAATTGTGGCCTGTTTTTCACTCAGCAGCTCAGAATTTCGCCCAGTTTGACTTTTTGATGTAATTATTTATCTATCTTGATGTAACTTGAGGAATATTATGTAATTTTGGCACATATTTACTTGTTCTAGATGATTCATTCACTAAAAGGTGAAAATTAAATGAATGAATCAGTTTCCTAGCATATAGGGGTAAGTTGTTTGACTACCCAGATTTTAGTTCCTTATTTAGAATTAGTTCAAATAGCTCCTAGAATGATGAGCTCGACCCCTAGAGGCAAGGGAATGGGTTGGGCTAGTCTATATCATGTATTTTCTGAGTCATTTTCAGGGTTGGACATTTGGGATTGCTTAGCACTCTATTGTACATTCTATCTCTGGATTTTTAGCAAGGAAAGACCAGGGTTTTGCAGCACTTGTTGGGATCCCTGTGGCTTTATGTTTTGATGGTGTGTTTCTCTATGTACTTGTAATTTCATTGATGTTTATGTGTATCATTTTCCCTTCTTTATGCTTCTAAAATTAAACAAATGAGTGATTGAAGTAGAATTCACTGGACTGTTGTGCTCTGCTTTGAAATTTGTTTAATTTTCAATGTTTTCATCTATTTGAGGAGGACTCTTGAGACCCTCTTGCCCTCCTTGACTCCTCAACAGTCTGATCCATCCATTTATTCACTCTAAAAGCATCAAAATGATTGCCTTCCTTGCCCCAATCAGAACTCTGTGAAAAATGTGTCTCATCCCCAGACCCAAATTTGCCTTTCCCTTTTTCTGACTCAAAACCCCCAAAAACTCAAATCAAATCCTTGTACTTCATACTTAACCTAAAATAAGTTGTTATTTCAGTCATCTCGAACCCCATCGATTATCCTTTGCCGAGATTGACCCGGAGAGAGCCCTCTCCTATCCTCGTAGGGCTAGCTACAAGGCTGAGCGTGGTTTGATGTGGGCCTAGAACCTTACCTTTCTAGCCTGAAGTAAATCTAGGCTCTAACAAGAAGTATAAATAAAGTTACAAGAAATAGATAAGAAGTTTAAGGAAGAGAAATATATGAGAAGGAGAGAAAGAGAAGAGAAGCATAAAAAGGAGGAAGAATAAATTCAAGGCACAACGATGGAGAAAACAACTCCCATATAGGTTGAGGAGTTAGAACAGCTGTCAACTAAAGAAGAGGTAGAAAACATGTAGGATCGAGAGCTTTCTCAATAGATTGAGTAATTGACTGAAGCTACGGACATGGAGTTGGGAAAGGAGGCACAAAATGAATACACTGACCTTATGCCAATAGTATCGAAGGTCGTCTCTCAATCTCCACCACCTCCAGCTTCAAAACCAGTCTCGAGTGAGAAAGGAGAGCCTACTCCCATTGATGATGATTAGGCCATGGATGTGTATAGTCTATCATTTGATGAGTTGCAAATGAATATTGTATAGGTACATAGGAAGCACCTTCGAGATGATTACGCATCACCTGCATTCATGAAGGAAAGGGCGACAGTGTCAGATATCAGAAAGCATCCAACTACCCTTGTTGATGCCACCTTGGCTTACGTAGGAGAAACGAGCTCAAATGTTAAGATCATAATGGCCAAGAATGAACAAATGGCAAAGAATATGAAGGCTTCCAAGAAAGAGGAAGAACAACTTCAACAACAAAGTGTAGTTTCTATAATGGCAGAGATGAGGAAAGTGATACTTATTGAAGTATCAACACTATAGACTACCATGGGAAAGATCTATGATGGATTTGTCACTTTACATAATGCAATTGTGCATGTGCACGGCTTACAACAATAGAGAAAACAATTTTTTCAAACACTCAGGAACATACATGCTACCATCTCCCATGTGCAAGAGTGGACAATGCAGTACAAAGGGGCCCTGCTTCACTTGCCAAAGAAGATGAAGCCACAGGAAGAGAAAGAGAAATAAAAGGTTTGAATGGTGATCCATAACTTTGAGTAGCTCACTCCATTCATGAACATCATACAAGCCTCATATGCATGGTTTTACAAGAGTTTGGATGTCCTGGTGAGAATGCATAGGATCTCGTCAATTGGTTCCCTCACTGAGGCTAGACCCAAGAACCAAGTCAGGAAAGAGATCGATGGGTACCTGGAGAAGATAACGTGAGAGGCCACCAGGGATGACCTGGAGGTGAGTGCATATAACATGCAGAAGTGCATAGGTGGTCCTATCACGATTAACACTATGATGCACATGCTTCAAGATTATTTGGATACAGGTTCCAAGACCATATAATCGGACGTTATGGAAGAAAGAGTCGGTTATCGAAAATACACGATCAAGAAGTTTGGGGACATCATCACACAATACCAATGTTGGCGTCAATACATGACTGAGAAGCACCAAGTGGAGGTTGCTAAGTTGGTATTTCACAAAATTCAGAGTCATAGTGTTTTGTCTTCGTAGGTTTTCTCTAGCCTATTTTGTCTCACAATGGTACATGTGGAAAATGTAATATTATTTGTAAATATCTTGTAACTGAAATTCCAAGTTTCATCAGTGGAATGTGAAAGGCCATCATGTTATGTAATGAGTTATTTGTAAAGAATTTGAAGAGTCATGAGGGTTGTCAAAGAGTCACAAAGGGGGATGTCAAGGTTCATCGCACCATTTGCTATAAATAAAACCTCATAACTCATAGAACACGCTTTTGCGAGCCAAGCTCTTGGTTAGGATTACGATTACAAAGGGCTTGGAAATATTGTGACGAGCTTTGGCCTCTCCACAACATAGGGCGAGTATACTCCTTTGGAGGAACATGTGTTCTTGATAATAATGTTCCACTATTTGGGCTAGTAGTCGTCAATGGTGTATATATGGATGGAAATTTCACTAATAATTATAATATCAGAGTCAACACGTTGTCATGCATATGTTGTTATTGTATTTGGACTATTCTGTTTTCTTTAGTAATGTATGTTATTTAACTTATGCATTTTCTTATGAACTATTTTAGGCCCCTATACTACTAGTGTAACCCCTTATTGTTATTAGTACAACACACTTATTATAATTATGTACCCATGTAGTGCCCATATTGTTATTATTGTGCCCCATAGAAGCCCACTATTGTTATTATTGTGCCCTTACATTATTATTATTATGTCAGCTCTGATTATGTTACGACCCCTTAGACTCCTATATATAGAAAGGAGGTTTTTTCATTTGTATCATCCAAGAATTGTTCATTTATGTAATGTAAAGGAGGTTTCCCCCTTGAAGAGGCTGAATTTTAAGCCGTTGATCTATCTTTTCTATCTTTTTCTTGAGCTGGTTTCATAACATTTGGTATCAGAACTTTGGATTCTAGGGTTTCGCTGCTCCAAATAGGTCATCGTGGAATTTTCAGTATAACCTTTTTTCTGCGATGGTTCAGAAGCTAAAAAAGAAACCATTTGAGAAGAAATTGTGATGAACCTTGGATCTAAATTTTAGAACATTTTGCACTATATTTACGGAGATATGATCTGAGGAAGTTGGTCATTTTGCAAGCTCTTGAATTGCATTCCAAACATGTGACTTGGGGAAAATCATCATAACTTTTTCTCTGAGCATCAAATTGAAATTTCGTAAGAAGGTATAGAAAGAGGATAGACTGTAGTTTCTTTTATATATTTTTCAGAGCCAAAGGCCGAAACAGTGACTTGTGGCACGTCATACAATTTTTCTCTACTGAACTATTTTATAATCAGGTCACTGTGGGAGATTTTGCATAACTCTTTCTAGAAGAATCCAATTTGGATCAGACTTGTGGCATTAGAAAGAGGATGTAGAGGGATACTACAGGTCCCAATTTTAGAACCTACAGATCTGAAAGTACAGAGTTGCATTCGTTTCAAGATCGAGCTCCTAAAATCAAGAAAAGGCAATATGAGGAGGTTTGATGGCAAGGATCCAGTAAATTTGATACTTCAGATGGAGCAATATTTTTATCTACATGGTGTACCACAGTTACAAAAGGTATGTATTGCATCTTCATATTTAGAACTAGATCAATTTTTATGGTATGAAGGGCTTTGTTCTTGTAAACAACTTGTTACATGGTCAATTTTCACGAAGGAAATGATAGCACATTATAAGGATACAAAGAGCAACACCTTCTTTAGAGCAACACCACAACAATTGGAAAGAGTAAAAGGGATTTGTGACATAGTGGAAAGAAAAATTATGGAAACTAAGAAGCATACCCCTCACAACTATAAAGATGGAAGTGTTGTTTCTCCTAGCCTTCCACAACCTACAAGGGTTACACAACAACATTTGGAAGAAAAAGAGAAAAAGGGATTTGTTACCCTTGCAATAGAAAATGCACTAAAGGTCATAAGTGTGATGAGAAAAAATTATTTTACATAGAATATGAAGAGGAGGAAGAGAAGGATCAAGAAACATCAAAAGAAGAGGATATACGCCAAGACCCAACCCCAGAGAAAGAAGAAATGAATCAGACCATATCTTGTAAAGCATTGGAAAGAATTACCACTCCTCAAATTCTCAAGATAGAAGGACATATCGAGAAGAAAAAGGTGCAAGAAGCGAAAGATCACATCGAGAAAGAAGAAATGAATCCAACCATATCTTGTAATTCATTTGCTGTAATTACCACTCCTCAAACTATCCAGATAGAAGGGCATATCAAGAAGAAAAATGTTCAAGAAGTGAAAGATCACATCGAGCATCAAGAAATGAATCCGACAATATCCTATAAAGGATTGGAAGAAATTACAACTCCTCAAACTCTAAAGATAGAAGGACATATCAAGAAGAAAAAGGTTCAAGCAGTGAAATATCACATCGAGCATCAACAACAAGTTCTCCAACTTTTAAAGGATAACGCCACTTCCGTGCAAAATCAAACGAAACAATAGGTAGATCAACATCGTAGTGAAAAATGTTTTGATCTAGGTGATTAAGTATTTTTACTGCTACATCTCAAGCAAGCTATTTATGAGAAGGAAATGTTGGCAATACTACATGCACTTAAAAAATGGCGACCTTACCGAATGGGAAGACTCTTCAAGGATGAGGATGTGGAAGCATTGTTTTGTGCTATTTCTATTATCTGACCAGATTGGATAAACGAAGCAAGGGATGAATGGAAGAAGGACGAATAAGTATGGCCACTTATTCAAAAGTTTCAAAAGATCCTAATTCAAATAATATTGTTGGAAATTGAAGAGGAAGGAAAAATCATATTGGAACCTAGAGCAGTCACATAAACAAGAACCTGACAGCTACAAAATCGATCAATTTCAAAGTATCTCATCAAGTGGAAGAACTTACCTGCTCAAGATTCCAGATGGGAGGACAAGAATTTTATACAAAAGCATCAAGAACTACTCAAGCATTGAGGACAACGCTTTTTGAAGGAGAGGGGCATGTTAGGCCCCTATACTACTAGTGTAAACCCTTATTGTTATTAGTACAACCCACTTATTATATTGATGTACCCATGTAGTGCCCATATTGTTACCGTTGTGCCCCATAGAAGCCCACTATTATTATTATTATTGTGCCCTTACATTATTATTATTATGCCAACTCTGATTATGTTATGACCCCTTAGACTCCTATATATAGAAAGGAGGTCTTTTCATTTGTATCATCGAAAGAATTGTTCATTTATGTAATGTAAAGGAGGTTACCCCCTCGAAGAGGCTAAATTCATAACACCTTGGGTATCCTATCCTTGCTCGCACTATTAATGATCATATTAGTAACATCATTCGACAGTATTCTAATAAACATTCATTTGTTGCTCAATCTCAAAGTTTGCATGGGTTCATCAAACATAAGAAACTAAAACATGCCACAAACATTTTTGGTATCCAAGATACTAAAAGCAGTAAGACATATATGAATGTGACTGAAAATATATGAAAGGAATTCTCTATGCTTGGAAAATCAAGAAAACTCGATCTCCAAGCTACTCATAGGGAAATTACAACTATTATTTTTGCACCAAATACATCAAGACAACAAAGGTTGGCAACATTGTCAAAATTTCTACACGTCTCGAGAAAAAAATTCCACAAGCATACTAAATTCATGGTTCAAGCAAATAAAAAAGATGAAGGTTATTTTTAGGCTCTTATCACTTAGAAACCCTACCAAGACATGATTACTACAAGAATCAGAGAAATTGTGGTAGAGTTTTAGGAGAGCCATTCCCATGCTATTACAGACAGAAAAAATTATGTATGACATCACATAGCTAAACATGAGTATGTAGATAATGCTAAGAACATTGTAGAAATTCCAGAAGTTGGATTGTTCGAGGAATTTCAACAGAACAATTACCATGTGAAGATATCCATAAGGATGTTTAAGAAATTACAACCATGGTTTATGAGGCCTAATACAATCTATGACACATGTTGTTGTAAATATCATGTTGAATTCTAGCTTCATTATGACACTTTCGAGGAATTTTGCACAAAGAATTGTCATGGTGAACCTATTCCTCCTATAGTTCATGATTTTTCTTCATAAATATTGTATAGAAGGGAGGCATAAGAGTTTTCTTACAAGAAAATAATTATAGGTGGGAGAATATGCACTGAATGTGGTGATTTGGAATTGTTCCATAGGAAATTTCTTATTGATCCCAACCAGTCTGGGATGTCATATGTCACCATCATAATATTATCAGTGGTAAAATTTACTAAGAATTGCACATTTTCCCATCAGGAAGAGGTCCAAGGTGAGTATTATCACTTGGACCAAGTGTCCATATTCGTACATGTTTTGTACAGACATGCACAGTTGGATGTTGATGGTAGGGATAACACTAATTAGTCACGTGATGTGATTAATGAGTATCACTTATACATCAACAATGATCGTGAGCATGAAATTATTCGTGAAACATTGTTTTGACCTAATTTATGAATCATTATAAAAAATGACATATGATTCAGAAAGCATCGGATATGGTCAAATGGTTGTGCAAGGCAGTTTAAGTCGGAACAAATTTTTTATTGGTTGATTGTGCTGCACAAGAATAAAAAAATTAACATACTTTGGGCTATTTTGAAATAGGTCATGGAAAGGGTGAGCATGACGATGCATGTGCTTGTGTGAAATGAGCACTTAGGAGGTAACAAATGATTCATGATGCATATCAACTCAAATGATCACTAGAGGTGGTCAACTGATGTAGATCCCATTTAGGATAAGAAGGTCACAAATATCTTAGGCATGTGCAAAGGTTATCCTAAAATGTTGAATTTAGAAATGTTAATAGTTCCATTCCTTTGTATTGTAATACTATAGAAGGAACAAAATAACTGACAGTTAGTGCAGAGTAAAGACATGGGGGAAATATTTTCCATCGAGACAAGGAAACTCACATGTTTTTGTGAGATTTTTTATTGGTGTCGATGGATGTGTACTTTACCAATGTTAAAAATATAGGTACATGCAAGGATGGAAATATTTCCCTCTTAATCCAAAGGGACCTCATAAAATTATAATGTGGTAAGAGATGCACGATGAAGAGACTATAATTTCACTTGATCATGATCGAGTCCCTAATGTTGTAAGGGCAGGTATGTGGCTTCCATATTTGATGGTTTAATCATTAAATATAAAACTTGAACATATAACCAATACATATTTTGTATTTTAGTTTTAGGTGATGTTTCCACTGTCACTGCACCGTTAAGAAATCAAGTGAATGTGGCATACTACTTGATGAGATGCACACATGCGAAAAGTAGGTTGGTTCAACCATATGAAGATGGATAATTCAGACACGAAATTAGTGAAATGGTTGTGATGGGTCATTTCTTTGAAAAGTCTAACAAACAAGGTGGTCACATCATTTATAGATATCATTTCCTGAGTGTATATCTTTCTAATATAGTCATCTACTCATAGCAGCTCTGATCAGTCTCATAGAAATCAAAACAAAGACATGTGAACCAAGGTGATGGAAGATGACATAATTTGACCATGATCATATTAGGGAGACTTTCATTCATATCACTCATTGGCCAGATGAGTAGATTATATAAATGGTAATCCCCAAAGCCGATTCTATAGTAGTCAAGTGTAATCTCTACTAGTATAAGAGATCAACATATGAATTTTGTAATTTAAAAATGTGGGAGCTGAAAACTTTTTTAATGCATGTAATTTTGAATAGAAAAATGTTTCTCTCTAGTCTAGGATAGATTCATAATGGTGTATATTTGTTATATAAATTTTATCTTCCTCGAGGTGCTTAGGTTTCTAATTTTTTCCAAATTTCATTTATGTTTTATTTTTAGGGATAATAGCCTTATGTGAAACCCATAGATTAAGATTTAATCAAAATTTAGAATCAAGAGGGATTTAGATTTAGATTTAATGAGAAATTTTGATGTTATTTTTTTTAAATGTCGTGTATAGTATTCATGTTGATCATGGAAGAAAGCTTCTAGATATACATCGTAATGGGTTATAGAAAATCTATTTCAATATCTAACAACCAAGTTGATATAATATTATTTTACTTAAAATGGAAATTCAGATATATAGATTATGGTTCATAATTGAAATATTTTTATGTTATTAATAAATGTCATGTGTCTATTTCATATAAAGCATGGAGAGAGTTACACACGCTTCATATTGGATTGTAAAAAGTAGAACAAATAGAACACACACACACATCATGTTATGACTATTAAGCTCTTGTAGATATCCTCAAGAGAAATAAAAATGAATAAAACTTATTTACAGTTCACATCTTGAAAACTTTTAAAATCATTGTAATTTAACATACATTGACTGCACTAAAAGACACTTTCGACAAGCCAATATGACAACACATTTGTAATTCTTTCCATGCTCAATATTGAATTGATACATGATATATTTTAGTTAATTTTCAGTATCAAAGTGACTTGCATCATAGTAAGATTGTACTTGTTTTGTTAGTCTATGAAACTATAAAGATTCAAAATTTTTAAATTTTGTACAATTTTACATCTTGAATGTTCTTATTTGAAGTTCTTAAGAGAAGAAATTGATTGAAATACTTAGATAGCCAAGTAAATTTATGAAATTTCATAAAATTATATATAAAATTGTAGAAACATATCATTAATTGTTTAAATTAACATACATTGATTGCACTAAAAGCCACTTTCTACGTATTCAACATTAATTTGATCTACATGATATATTTTAGTTCATTTTAAGTATCAAAGTGAGTTGCATCATAGTAAGATTATACTTATTTTCTTAGTTTATGAAACTAGAAATCAAAATCATTATTTTGTAAAATTTTACTTCTTGAATGTTCTTAATTGAAGGTCTTAATGTAATAAATCGATTGAAACATTTCGCTAGCCAAGTAAATTTAGGGAAGTTCATAAAATTATATAAAATTATCTATAAACATACTATTAATTGTTTTTTGATATATTAAATTTCAATATATATGACTTATATATTGTTATGACTAAGCTCTTATAGATGAGCTAAAAAGAGATAAAATTGAATAAAACTTATTTGTTGTTTACTAGCTGAACACATATTTTAAAATCAAATTTAAAGCTTATTTCAATCCTGTTTGTGTTTCTTAATTGAACTATAATATATTTTGTCTCATTTTAAGTATCAAAGAGACTTACATCATAGTATAATATTGTACTTATTTTCTTAGCCTGTTAAACTAGAGCTAAAAAATGTTATATTTTTTAATAAAAGTTATATTATATATTTTTTAAAAACTAACAAAATAATTAATAGATTGATACATTAAAATTTAATGAATATCCATAAAAAAGGATTAATAAACATCTATAAATTGAAATAATGAATGTATCAATAAATTGTTCATATGAAAACATATACAAATTACATTACATGAACATCCATAAACTAAAATAATAAGCATTCATAGACTGAGATAATGTTCATGCATACATAAATTGTCCATATATGAAATATTACAAAGTTTTATCACATGTTGATGGGACTAGCCCAATACTTTACAGACTTCCGTAATTAAAATGATTGTGTGGTGATTATATGATTGGTTAAATATTCAGTTGTGATTACATGTGTGAGGAATACACCATCAGGTATTTTGGATTTGTGTTAGGTGGCATTCAATTACACAATTATGACTGAGTACTTGCCTTGGATTGTGTCTTCCTGCTCCTTTCTATGCCAAAACCCTTTGTTCGTCGTTCCCTTCGTCATTTGTTGTTGGGCTTGCTGAGGGTTTGTTCTGTTGTGCTCTACGAGTTGAATATGCAGCTTTGCTATGAGTCTTGGGCATGCCTCTTGGTGATTTCTGTACTGGTTCCTTGATGTATGCATAGTTGCTTTTAGGCCTGGTTCATTGGACAGTTGTGGTTTCCCTTGTCATCGGCTGGGTAAGTGGTTCTTTGTTATTGTTTTTTTTTCTGCTATTAGTTCAATAGGCCATCATGTTTCGATGTTATGTCATGGTATTTCATGTTCTTGTTGGCAACGCAGTGATTGACTTGTTGGCAAGCTCGAATCGATGGTGTCCTTTCATCCTTAGTTTCAAATGCAAGTATCCCTCCTTCCCTGATTCAATTCATGGTTCTCTTTTCTCAACTTCTAACCTTGTTCACTCCTTCCTCTCCACAGTTAGTCGAAAACTGTGGTTGGAATGGTTGTCCTCAGCTCTCACTGCAAATTCTCAGGTAAATTGAATGCAACTTCCATTATTTACTTCTTTTTAGGCTCTGTAGTTTCACTTCTCTAACGACATATTTCTAACACCTGTGCGTCTTTTGTTGTGCAAGTGTTGAGGGTTTGCAGTTGGAGGTTTCGGCAATGTATGTCTCGGTCTTGTCCGGTAGGCTTTGCTTCTTTGAATTTCCTTCAGTCCTCATTTTGATTTTAACTTAGGCCGTCTGGTCATGTGGGTTTGTCACCCTCGTTGCTTGTCAATTGTCTCACACTATGAGCAATGTCCTGTCGTATTTGGAGGTCTAAGCTTCCACTATTTGGTGATTTCTTTGACTGCAATTTCCTTTGTATGGACACAATTTTTCTAAAACCCTCGCCTAAGGTTTGTTGTCCACGAAATTATGCATTTATGGCTATGTGTGAGATGGGTTTGTTGAAACCTTCACCTAGGGTTTGTTGTCCACGCCTTGTGCGTCTATGGTTTTATCTTATAGTGCTACTATGTAATTGTTATACACTTGTCTTTGCAATTTCGAAAGAGAAATTCTTGAGGAAAGAAAAATTGGTTTGGTTTACCTGAATGATATTGATGTAATCATGACATCGTGCTTTTGGTTTACTTCTGATTCTCAACCTGAACTATAGTTATGATTCTTTGGTTTGCTTGTGATGTTTTATACGAATGTGCGTGAACGCTGTAGGTGCTCTGGTCATTTTGTCTGACAATCAATTTAAAACAATTATGGAAATTCTTGTCTGGTCTGTGAGTGCCTGGCCTATACTAGAATCTGTTTGTATCACTCTTTGTCTATCTTCACTATTTACTTCAAAATAAATATAAGTGCTCATTTGGCAATTGTTCTTCTGTCTCGCTATTATGACTGGTTCTTTTTCTCAGGAAAACAAAAAGAATTAAACTCAATAATCTGTATACAGTAGGGTGGTTGTTCAGATGCTCATTAATTAGAAAACATGATAAACATACAGTAGGACATACAAATGGACTGAATTGGTTTCTCTGCTACTGATATTATTCGAGTGTAAGAAGGACTATAGCCTTTACATGATTTTCGTTGTTACATTTATATGTTTGTTGTTCCAGTTAATGAAACTGTAGAGTTGCTTTTTATTTGTAGACTTTGCAATTATATGGTTATTAGTCATTTTGTTCTTTCCTTATGACAAGATTTTCCTTTTAGACACAATTGTCTTTTCCTTTTAAAATAACAAGACAATTATTAATCCATGGTTTATTAGTAATAGACAAGAAAATGACCCTAACCGATCAAACTATCCGTGACTAATTTAGAGATTAAGATAAAAATAAAAATCCTACCTCCTATTCTGTCAAACTAACATAAAAGACAAATAAAATGTTAACTCAACCCTTTGACCTGGCAGAGACCGACACCCGTTCATGGTGCCTGAGCTGGATGCTCCTAGGCAAAAGAAAATCATGACTCCGGTCCATGAGCTCCTCGACTGAAGAACCTGTTTGCTCAATCTACCTAGAATCAAGCCACGAACTATCCTCAATAAGACGGTTCTTCCACTTGACCAATTATTGTAGATACTCCTTCCGCTGAGTTCGTTTGGCCACTTGAGTGTCGAGAATACACTCGATCTCAGGAGGTTGAACTTAAGGCATCTATCTCATCCAAGCTTCTCCTCCATCCTGAGTATTCCGTGTAGGCTATGTGGTTCCATCTTCTTCCTTTTCTTCTGGATCAGTCGTGTAGGGGAACAGGTCTGCTACATTAAAGATAGGTGTAATGCCTATTCCGGATGGCAACTGTATCTCAAAGGCATTCGCCAAAAAATTTCAGAGGACTTTGCATGGTCCTACCTTCTTATCCTTTAATTTATTGTATGTACCCCTAGGGAAGCATTCATTGTGCAAATGTGCGAGGACTTCATCTCTCATGTTAAACTGTACTTCCCTTCTCTTCAAATCTGCTTGCTATTTATACTTTAGGCAACTGTCCTGCAATTTAATTTTTACCTGCTCATGCAAATCTCTCATCACATTAGTGAAATCTTCCCCATTTGCACATCACCTTTCCTATAGTCCAAGATCCTACAGCTCATGTACTCTGTGAGGATGCATGCCATATAGGATCTGAAATGGGTTGAAGCCTATGCTTCGGTTAGGTGAGTCGTCATAAGAAAACTCAGCCTGTGCAAGCTCTCAATCCCACATCTGCGAATTCTCTCTGACTAGGCTTCATAGCAGGTTTCCTAGACTCTTTTTTACCACCTCTGTTTGTCCATTGGTTTGCGGGTGATAACCAGAGCTGTAACTCAACTGTGTATCCATTTTCTTCCCCAGGGTTCACTAAAAGTGTCTCGTGAACTTCACATCCCTGTCCAAAAGGATAGACTTAGGCAACCCATGTAACCTGACAATCTCTGTGAGAAACAGGTGGGCCACATGTGTGGCATCACTGGTTTTTCTATAAGGGATGAAATGCGCCATCTTTGAGAATGTATCCACCACTACCATCACCGAATCATAATCTCATTGTGTTTTAGGTAGACCCAAGACAAATTCTAAGATGACTGAGTCTCATGGCCCACCAGGAATAAGTAATGGTGTGTATAGTCCCATGTTTTGACTGTGACCCTTCGCCAACTAACACACTTTACATCTGGCCATAAATCATTATACATCCCTCTGCAACTTTGGCCAAAAGTATAAATGATTGAGCTGCTCGAGTGTCTTGTCCATGCCGAAATGTCCAGCTGGACCTCCAATATGCTTCTCCCAAATAATATTGTCTCTCATCAAGCGGTCAGGTATGCATAGTTGTCCTCCTTTAAACAATAGTTTCTCCTATAAGTTGTAGTCCAACCATGGACTATTATCTCTCACCAAGGGATTATGACATGCCTCATAGGCCTCCTTAAAATCTATATCAATCTGGTATAAGTCTCTTAAGTGCTCAAAACCCAGCACTTGCATAATACCTTCTTACAGAAGTAAAGCTCTCCTACTTAGTGCATCCACCACCTCATTGGCCTGCCTGCTGATATGTTTCAACATGAAGTTGAAACTCTAAAAATACTCCACCCATTTGGCATGTTTGTGGTTCAACTTGTGCTGTTGCATAACATACTATAGTGCAGAATTATCTGAAAACAACACAAATTCGTTTCACAATAGATAATGCCTCCAGTGTTTTAATGGTTGTATAACAACATAGAACTCCTTATCATAAGATGAATATTTCTGTCTACTTTCATTTAGCTTCTTGTTGAAGAACGCTACGGGCTTATCCTCCTAGCTGATTACAACTCCAATAGTTGTACCGCTAGCATCACATCGAACCTGAAAAAGCTTCTTGAAATCTGGCAATCTGAGGATCAGCCTCTCAATGATCTTTCCCTTTAATAGTTGGAAACTTCTCTTCACTGCCTCTGTCCATCGAAAAGGTTGACTGGCCTTTTTAATGGTGTCCAACATAGGTGCACAAATTTTGCTAAAATTCCTTATGAATTTATGGTAAAAACTCGCTAGTCCATGAAAGCTACGTACCTCGAATAAATTTTTCGGAGATGGCCAATTAACCATTGCGCAACCTTCTCTAGATGCATCTTTAGTTCATTTTCTGCTATTACAAAGCCCAAATAAATTAATTCCTTCTGTAGGAAGGTACATTTCTTCAAATTTATTAGCAGTTTATTTTGCTGTAATTTTTCTAGCACTTTTTGTACGTGTTGAAGGTGCTCCTCCATTTTCCTGCTGAACATTAGTATTTCATCTAGGTACACTATCACAAATTTTCCGATGTACTCCTTCAACATCTCATTCATTAAGCTCATTAATTTATTGGGTGAATTGCTTAGTCCAAATGGCATGACTAGCCATTCATACAGTCCCTCATTTGTCTTAAAGGTTGTCTTCCATTCATCCCCCCCTTGTATCAGGATCTGATGATACCCACTCTTCAAGTCTATCTTAGAGAATTATGTTGCCCCGCTTAACCAATCCATCATGTCATCCATCTGGGGCAATGGAAACCTGTACCGGATGGTGATTTTGTTGATGGCCCTTGAGTCTGTCCACATCTGCAACTCTCCTCCTTTCTTTGGAGCAAGAACCATTCAGACTGCCCAAGGGCTCAAACTTTCCCTTATCAATCCCTTCTCTAGTCATTCTTGCACCTGCTTCGTAATCTCTTCATTGTCCTTGGGGCTCATTCGGTATGCCATTTTGTTCAACAAACTGGCTTTGAGTACGAAGTCAATATGATGACTTATGCTTATTTTGGGGGGTAATTTTTCTGGCAAGTCATCCACCACTATATCTGTAAATTCCAGCAACATTTGCTAGATTTCTATAGGTAAATCTGATACCTCTATATGCAACAACACTATTTCTACTTTCTTTACAACTGCATAACCCATCTCACTGTCCTTAACTTGTTTCAGAAACTATTTTCCGCTAGCCAACAATGCTCTTGGTTCACTTGTCCCCACTGTGCCTTCCTCTTTGATGGGCACAAGCGTATGGTTGATTCCATCTTTGACAAACTTATAACAGTTTGTCAATCCATCATGTACCACCTTCCTGTCGTACTGCCAAGGCTTGCCTAGCAGTATGTGACATACATCCATCGGCATGATGTCACAAATGAATTTATCCTTATATCTACCTATTTGAAACTCCACCTCACACTGTTCATCCACCAACAATTGATGGCCTTTTTGTAGCCATGAGTCTTTATAAGGGTGGGATGTTTCAAGCGCTTCAATTCCAACTTTTCTACCATATCTGTGGACATCAAGTTATTAGTACTATCGCTGTCAATAATTAACTTACAACACTTATCATTTGACTTACAAACTATTCTAAACAAAGCCTTCCACTATGTCTATTTGGTGACCTCCTTGACTGGTTTTAACAACACGTTGTGTAGCACCAGGGCTTCCCCTATCTCTAGAGAATTGTTTTCTTCTTAGGGAAGTGTCACTGCTTCCTCTAGTTGTGCAACATATGCACCCCTTTGTCTAGCTTGATCTACCTCTGGACATTCAAATGATCTGTGTCCCCATTTATGACACTTGTATCATTGATAACCAACCCCTCTACCTCGGCCATTTCCCTTGCCTTGTTGGGATGACCTACCGCCTCTCACATTATCACCTCTGTCCACTGATTCAAAAGCTTTGGAACTACTACCTTCCTCATTACTATTAGCAGTCTGCCCTCTGCCATATGACTACCCTTTTCCCCTGCCAACTCCTCATCCTCTCCGGGCATTCTCCCTTCTAGTAATTTTCTCTTCATCTTTCATCCAACTTTGATATGCTTCTTCAGTGTTTTTTAGAGATAAAATATTGATTTCATATAAAATTTCTATTCTTAAACCATCTACGTACTTGGTTGTCCTTTCCACGGTATCCTCTATATATCTGGCTCTTAAGTTTACTCGATAGAACTCCTCCGTGTACTCCCTTACCATCATTCCTTTCCGTCTCAGATTCTGCACTTGCCTGTGTAGTGCAATCTGATATTCTTTCAGTAGAAATCTGCCCTTCAACCTGGCCACCATACTTGACCAGGTTTTAATTGGCAACTTGTTCAATCTCTTCCTCTCTGCATGGACACTATCCACCCACAGGGCTGCATGTCCCTTCAATTTCATCACAACAAACCTAACTCTGCGGTCTTCATTGACTTCCGCGCACTCGAAATACTTACCCATCTCGCTAATACAATCCAATAAAACCTCTATGGACAGGGTGTCATCATAGGTTGGGAGCTCTAGTTTGGGTTCACTGCTTGCCACTAAAACAGACCTCAACAATCTAACTTCTAGCACCTCTGCCATGACCTCGTCTTCCTCTCTCCATTGCTTCAATCAATTTCTCTTGCTCTGATACCATTATGATCGGACCATCCCAATACTTTATAGACTTCTGCAATTAAAATGATTGTGTGGTGATTATATGATTGGTTAAATATTCCGTTGTGATTATATGTGTGAGGAATACACCATCTGGTAGTTTGGATTTGTGCTAGGTGGCATTCAATTACACAATTATGACTGAGTACTTGCCTCAGATTGCGTCTTCCCACTCCTTGCTATGCCAAAACCCTTTGTTCGTCTTTCACTTGGTCATTTGGTGTTGGGCTTGCCAAGGGTTTATTCTGCTGTGCTTTGTGAGTTGAATATGCAGCTTTCCTGTGAGTCTTGGGTGTGCCTCTTGGTTATTTCTATACTAGTTCCTTGATGTATGCATGGTTGCTTTTAGCTCTGGTTCATTAGACAGGTGTGGTTTCCCCTATCATCGCCAGGGTAAGTGGTTCTCTATTATTGTTTGTTTTTCTGTTGTTGGTTCAACAGGCTGTCATGTTCCAATGTTATGTGCTGGTATTTCTCGTTCTTGTTGGCAGCTCAGTGATTGGCTTGCTTTCAGGCTTGAATCGATGGCATCCTTTCGTCCTCGATTTCAAATGCAGGTATCCCTCCTTCCTTGATTCAATTCGTGGTTCTCTGTTCTCATCTTCTAACCTTGTTCACTCCTTCGCCTCCATAGTTAGTCTAAAACCATGGGTTGAATGGTTGTCCTCACCTCGTACTAGAAATTCTCAGGTAAGTTGAATGCAACTTCCGTTATTTACTTATTTTCAGGCTTTGTAGTTTCACTCTTGTAACAACATATTTCTAACACTTGTGTGTCATTTGCTATGCAGGTGTTGAGGGTTTACGGTTGGAGGTTTCGGTAATTTATGTCTCGGTCTTGTCCAGTAGGCTCTGCTTCTTTGAATTTCCTTCAGTCTTCATTCTAGTTTTAACTTAGGCCTTCTGGTCATGTGGGTTTGTCACCCTAATTACTTGTCAATTGTCTCATGCTGTGAGTAGTGTCCTGTCATGTCTGGAGGTCTGAGCTTCCACTATTTGGTGATTTCTTTGACTGTAATTTCCTATGTATGCACTCAATTTTTCCAAAATCCTCGCCTAGGTTTTGTCATCCGTGGGCTTATGTGTTTATGGCTATGTATGAGATGGTTTTGTTGAAACCCTCACCTAGGGTTTATCGTCCACGCCTTGTGCGTCTATGGTTTTATCTTACAGTGCTACTATATAATTGTTATACACTTGTCTTTGCAATTTTGAAAGAGAAATTCTTTAGGAGAGAAAAATTGGTTTGGTTTACCTGAGTGATATTGATGTAATCATGTCGTCGTGCTTTTGGTTTACTCCAGATTCTCAACCTGAACTGAAGTTATGATTCTTCAGTTTTCTTGTGATGTTTTATGTGAATGTACATGAACACTACAGGTTCTCTGGTCATTTTGTCTGACAGTCAATTTAAAAGAAGGATGGGAATTTTTTTCTAGCCTGTGAGCACCTGGCCTATACCGGAATTTGTTTGTATCACTCTTTGTCTGCCTTCGCTATTTACTTCAAAAGAAATATAAGCCCTTGTCTGGAAACTATTCTTCTGTCTTGCTATTACGACTAGTTCTTTTTCTCAAGAAAACAAAAATAATTAAACTCACTAATCTGTATACAGTAGGTTTTCTGTTCAGATGCTCATTAATTAGAAAACATGATAAAAATATAGTAGGACATACAGATGGACTGAATTGGTTTCTCTGTTACTGATATTATTCGAGTGCAAGAAGGACTGAACCCTTTACATGATTTTTGCTCTTACATCTATATGTTTCTTGTTCTAGTTAATGAAACTATAGAGTTTCTTTTCAGTTGTAGACTTTACAGTTATATGGTTATTAGTCATTTGGTTTTTTCCTTATGACAAGATTTTCCTTTTAGACACATTTGTCTTTTCCTTTTAAAATAACAGGACAATTATTAATCCGTGATTTATGAGTAATAGACAAGAAAATAACCCTAACTGATCAAACTACCCTTTACTAATTTAGAGATTATGATAAAAATAAGAATCCTATCTCCTATTCTGTCAAACTAACATAAAAGACAAATGAAATGTTAACTCAACTCTTCAACCTGGCAGAGACCAACACCTAGTCATGGTGCCTGAGCTGGATGCTCTTGCATCACATGTGAATGTGCCCTATGAAATGGTCCTAAAAACATATAAAATATATATGATCCACTCTAGAAAGTATCACTTCTAGAACTCTTATGTGAGTTTTATTGTGCAAATAAGCATTCATAATTTGATACTTCAATATAACATATTCAAATTAATTTTAATTATAATATTATTCGTATAAAATAAATAGTCTGGAAATAAATGATTTTGAACTATGCATTTAATTAGTCTCCTACCTATGGCTCAGTTGATTGCAAATGGGTCAGGTGGGATGTAGGTTTGATCAACCTAGGTTTGGTGCTCACCTACGAGTGGCTCAAATATTAGGACCTGATCTTTATTAACCCACATAGTAAATTCCTCCATACCCATCATCCCACTGATGCATTCGCATAACTACGACGTCGACACCACTTTGCATCTAGGCCTGTGTACACAATGGAAAATACAAATTATAATTAGTGAATGAATTAATTAGCATGCATACATGTAACTTAAAAAAATAAAATGTTGAAATATTAGAAATAAAAATGTTTACCTCAATTGTTGGCCCATGTGGCTATACATAGTGACTTTCCTCCACATGTGCGTTATCAGGTGGAGGTGGAGGTGCATGTGGAGAAGACTGAGTCATGGAAACATGCACTAGAGGAGGCTATTCTAATTGATCAATATCCCCCTCGGATGACCTTAGAAGCTCATCCATGTAGATGGGTTGTGTATGCATGTTATCATGAACTTATTAATATAAATAATTTATAATTTGAGGATAAGAGTCAACATTTTCATATATCTATATATAT